>JAHLJT010000631.1:217699571-217989619 GCA_031308135.1 Acheta domesticus | reverse complement strand
GATCTTCAGATGTTAACCTCTTATACACTGGAAATATTTTAGTTATTGTTGTGTTCCGGGAAAATGGAAAAAAATCATAAACACAAACAAATAAATTGATTTAGCGGAGCCACTCGCTACGTTCAAGAGAAAAGACCAGGTACAATTGCAGGAGTAGTCCGAGTATCCAGGAGAGAAAGTACAAACAGTATTGCCGAGTCGTTATCACAAAAGTTCGTCCTATTCACCACGGTCGCTCCTCCACAGGTCACAGTACGTTGTCTGGGGCCGCGCGCGTCCAGCGCGCCGCTTATCAGCGCCGTCGTCGCCTCCCCTCCACCACACCACCTCCCGGGGGGGAAGGGGAAACGGGTTGCCCCCGCTCCTTGCCGCCGATAACGCTGTCGTTCCACTCCGCCGCGCTTGCAGAACCGCGCGGCGGCTGTTCTGACGTCAGCACGCCGCTCGCGGGTCTCCCGTCTTTTGGCGGCAAAGTCAACCGCTCTGACGGGCATGACACCCTCCGCGCCCAAATGCGACGCGTACGGGCGAACCGTACCGCCTCTGCCTAAGCTGCCCTTGGTGGCGCATCACCCGTCTGTGTAGCGTACGCACTTCGTACGTTCTATTACCCAAAACTTGTGTAATCACGCCCGCTTCCCACACTGGATCTTTCTTTAAAGTGGAGCAGTATACTCTGTCCCCCACCCTGAATTTGGGAGGGGAGCCCAGTGATGCCTGTCTGTCTCTTGGTTGCAGCAACGATAGCTTCGTCCGGTGCTGGCGCCCATGCAAAATTTCCGCCGGACTCTTACCTTCCGGTCCCGGCAACGTTCTGTAGGATTCCAACACCTTCAGCAATGCCTTGCCTTTGCTGGAACCAGCCGCTCTAGCCTTACTCATCGCCGTCTTGAAAGTTCTAACGATCCTCTCAGCCTCTCCATTCGACTGCGGATGAAAAGGTGGTGTGCAAACATGTTGAATTCCGTTGTCCCTGCAGAACCTGTTGAACTCCGCTGAGGCGAATTGGGGTCCGTTATCTGTGACTACCGTCTCAGGTAGTCCCTACACGTTGAATACCCTCTCCAGTGCTTCCACTGTGGCGGCTGCCGTGGTAGACTTCATCTCTAAAGCATAGGGAAAATTGACAATGAATCTATCACTAACAACCACATTGAATCCCAAAAAGGGCCCGCATAATCGATATGGATTCTCTGCCACGGGGACTTTGCGCCAGGCCACGGGACTAAGTCTTTCCTAGGGGCCGCTTGGTTGGTCTGACATGGCTCGCAACCTCTCACCAAATTCTTAATGTCCTCTGACATTCCCTCCCAGTAACAATGTCTGCGCGCTGTTTCGTACGCACCAACCCCCACTGTCCTTCGTGTAGTAACCCCAACACCTGCTGCCTCAATAATCTAGGTACCACTACTCTTGTCGCGTTCTCCGAGGCTAATAACAGCACCCCAGCTTTCACTGTTAATCTGTCCCTCTTATCATACCATTTAGCGTTGCTGCGCAACAGACGGGCTGGCCAACCTTGTTGCACAAATTCCACCACTGCCTGTAGTTCCTTGTCCTTCCTAGTCTCTCTCGCCACCAGATCTGCCTCCACTGGAAACTCTTGGATTTGTCGCAGCTCCTCCTGGTCCACCTGAAGACATTCCGCCTCTGATGCGTCGAATGCGGCGTCCGGCCCCACCGGCAACCTTGACAGGGCGTCGGCATTCGCATGCTGCGTGGTGGCTCTGTAATGAATAGAGTAATTATAATCAGAAAGAAATAAAGCCCAACGTTGCAACTTTTTTACTGTGCCCTCTGGCAACTTTTTCCCCGGATGGAAAATGTGCACCAACGGTTTATGATCTGTGATAAGATGAAACTTTGCTCCGTATAGAAAATCGTGAAACTTCTTAACCCCAAACACTAGAGCCAAAGCTTCCTTCTCCAATTGCGCATAGTTTCTCTGATATTTGTTCAGCGTTTTAGACGCGAATGCTATTGGCCTCTCGTTGCCGTACTCGTCTTTTTGAGACAAAACCGCCCCTACTCCATATTCTGAGGCGTCCGCCGCGACCGTCGTCAGACGACCTGGTTTGAAATGGGATAACCTAGCCGCTGACACCATGGCTTTCTTCAAAGCTTCCAAGGCCTCTTGACATTTCCTCGACCACTCAAACTTCACCCCTTTTTTCTTTAGCGCATTCAGCGGTGCCGCAATCGACGAAAAATTTTTTATGAACTTGTTATAGTAGTTTATTTTCCCGATAAGAGCCTGTACCTGCTTTACGTTTGTGGGCGGCGGAAGATCCACTATTGCTCTCACGTGCTCCTGTGTAGGAGCGATGCCCTCTTCATTCAACACATGCCCTAGAAACACTATTTCATTTCTAAAAAAATCACACTTCTCTTTGTTTATCTTGAGGCCATTCTGGTTGATCACTGATAATAACCCTCTTAAATTTTTCTCGTGCTCCTCACGTGATGTCCCTGTCACAATTATGTCATCCAGATAATTGCTACACCCTGGCAAATGCGAAGTTAATTGTTCTAAACACCTCTGGAACAATGCCGCTGCCGAGTTGACCCCGAAAGGAAGTCTATTGTACCTGAATAGTCCTAACGGCGTATTAATCACCAAAATTTCTTTCGCCTTTTCGTCCAACGGTATTTGCAAATAGGCATCTCGTAAGTCTATCTTTGAAAATTGCTTCCCTCCTGCCAGCTTGTGAAACAAATCCTCCGGTCTCGGGATGGGGTATTGTTCAACCAAAAGCTGCTCATTCACCGTAGACTTGAAATCTCCGCACAATCGCACCGCTCCGCTTTGCTTCTTTACTACTAAAGGTGTCGCCCACTTACTTGTCGGTACGCTGGTAATCACCCCCTGTGCCTCCAATCTTCTGATCTCTTCCTCAACTTTGTTTTTTAGTGCCCACGGGACTTGCCTCGCCTTGTAGAATTTAGGTCTAGCTCCTTGCTTAAGATGCAGGCTAGCGGTGAAAGAGTTGCACTCCCCCAAAGATTACTCAAAAACGCCCGGAAACTCCTGCTCTAATCTTTGCACTACCTCACTATCTTGCACAGTTACTTTGTTAATTACATCTACAATTCCGAACCCTAATTTCTCGAAAGCGTTCATTCCTAAAATGTTGGAAACGTCTCTTCTGTTTACCACCCACACCTCCAAAAACTCCTTTCTTTGTTTATATACTGCTTCCACTACGATCTTGCCCCGTGTTTAAATCGGATCTCTTCTGAAAGTCATTAACCTTCTATTGTCCTGCACACACTCCGGTGACCCCAACTTCTCGTACGTACTAAAGTTTACTAAAGTAACCGCTGCCCCGGAGTCCACCAAGAAATTCACCGGCTTATTGTTTATTTGCACTGTGGTAATAAGTCGTCCCCTTTCGTCCGGGCTCAACACTTCACCTAGCACATCAAAGTCCATCCATTCCTCTTGCCTAACCTCTGTAGATCGCGGTCTTCTCTGACTACTCCTACAAACTTCTCCAATATGCCCGGATCTTCCACACGAAAAACATATCGCTCTACGAAATCTGCAACTTTCCCTCGCATGCTTCTTGTAACAGTCTCTGCATGACTTGTTCACGACCCTACGTACTGGACTATTTGTTTTCTCTCTCTTGTGACTGGCCCCACTTTCCTTACTTCTACCACCGCTGTCCTCCTTTTCTTCGCTTGGTCGACCTTGCCTGCTAACCACCCTTGATACTTGCGACGGACTCGCGATGCGCTGCGCCGTTTCCTGCGTCATCTCCTGCACCGCCGCGATTTTCCTGACTTGCTCGAGTGAAGGGTCACTCTCTCTAATGGCCTCCAACCTGACTTGCTCATCGGGACCACCATGAGCTAATTAGTAGTACATTAGTAGTATGACAGTACCACCATGTCTCTAATTAGTGTGTCGGCGTATGATGTACCACACCCTTCTGCCTTGCACTTGAACTGACAGTCCTTCCCTTTTCCCGCTAAGTCTGCTATCCACTCCGCGTGTGTCTGTGTCTCTTTTTTTCTGACTTGAAAGAACGCGTACCTGGCCGCTACTACATGCGGAGGTTGCGTGAAATGTTTCAGTAGTACCGACTTTATTTCCGGCCACCTCACGTCCTTAACTTGCCTATCTGGAAATAGTTTCTTAAGTAAATCGGTTACCGACTTGCCGACCGAACTGAGGAAAAGCGCACGTCTCGTGCTGTCGGCCTCGATCTTGTATCACTCCGCATGTTGATCGAATCTCTCAATATAATCTCCCCATGTTTCTATGTCTCCGTTGTACTGCGGAAACGGGGGGAGAGAGCGCGTGCCGATGGCTTGACTCACCGCTTCCAAAGCTTTCATCATCTCTAGCTTTTCCTGTTTAAATACATCTTGCTGTAGTTGTAGTTGCTGCTGTAGGACCACCTGTTGTGCCGCCTGTTGTTGCTGCACCGCCTGATGCTGCTGCAATGCCAACTGGTGAGCTGCTTGCTGCTGTTGTAGCTGCTGATGCAACAACATCACCATAGTGACCACGTTGTCTTCCGAACCAGCCTCCGGAGTACTTTTCCTCGTCGCCATTGTTGTGTTCCGGGAAAATGGAAAAAAAATCATAAACACAAACAAATAAATTTATTTAGCGTAGCCACTCGCTACGTTCAAGAGAAAAGACCAGGTACAATTGCAGGAGTAGTCCGAGTATCCAGGAGAGAAAGTACAAACAGTATTGCCGAGTCGTTATCACAAAAGTTCGTCCTATTCACCACGGTCGCTCCTCCACAGGTCACAGTACGTTGTCTGGGGCCGCGCGCGTCCAGCGCGCCGCTTATCAGCGCCGTCGTCGCCTCCCCTCCGCCACACCACCTCCCGGGGGGGAAGAGGAAACGGGTTGCCCCCGCTCCTTGCCGCCGATAACGCTGTCGTTCCGCTCCACCGCGCTTGCAGAACCGCGCGGCGGCTGTTCTGACGTCAGCACGCCGCTCGCGGGTCACCCGTCTTTTGGCGGCAAAGTCAACCGCTCTGACGGGCACGACAGTTATCACATCTGTTGTTAGACGTGTCTTCATTTTTGCATGTGTGTCAATACAGCCTTCAATTTTTTGCCTATTATACCAACACCAGCTATCGATGCCTTGGGGACAGGTACTGTTCTGGGGTTTATCATCAGTTGACATGTAATGTCTCAATGTAGCATAAATTTCCACTTTCATTCCTTGAACATTTGATACATTAGAGACAATTGCCTTTCTGTAATAGCTGGTAAGTTTGTCAATTGTACTCGCTTTTAGGCTACCTTCTTTTTTCCCGCCTAACGTCACACCTTTACTCTTCCATTCCTGAACTACATTTCTCAGGGCTGTACCAAGTCTTTTTGCCACATGGTTCACACACTCTTGTTTCTCAATTTCCACATCATACACTTTTTTAGAATTTAAAAAAGTGTGAGTCTTAGCATCTCCATCACCAACCATTTGTATGTAACGCAGACCCTTCTCCCTTATAGATCTGCTCCACAAAATAAATGCAGCATCTTTTTCCATGGCATTAGCACTGCCAAAATAATTTTGTTGGCACTCACCTGATTTGTTGTGGTCTGCATACCATGTGCCAAATTCAACACTATTGGTGCCTAGAGTAGCCTTTGTTTTTTCACAAAGAGGACAATAGGTTGACATCACTTGGAAATCTAGAACAATTCCAGTTAAGCAATCATTTGGTTGATCTCCGCAAGAGATATGTTAAATTTGGAACAAAAGTAACGGCATAACTTTGTTCGAGTGACGATTCCATCGCATTTCGTGACACAGGCACTAAACAGGGTTACGCGGAGAGAGCGATCCTGACGCCCCAAATGCTCGGAGCATATTGGTAAAGGCATGGATTTGAAGCTGAGATTCCTAACCACTTAATCCAACCAATTGGGGTTCTCTGCAGACATTTTAAGAAAGAAAATTAATTTAAAAAATGACACATTTAATAAAACTTCCAATGGTTAGCAACATGTTTTTTTGTTCAAAAAAATAATTATCTTCGAAAATTAAATGACCTCATAATGTGCTTCTTATTTAAACGTTTCATTCTTTTACAACTAGCAGTACTATCGGCATGTTATTCATTAGCATAGCGATCTAAAGTTTCAAAATGGGAACACCCGAGCGAGCAATGGACATCATTCGCTGTCCGTCGCCAGCATATGCGCTGTATGACCTGCCAGTAAGCCATCACGTTAGCAGAACAGGGCTTTAAAAGCTTTGTTCTTGGATCATTAATTACTAGCATAACAATAAAAGAAGTCAAACACGTCCTACGAACAATGCGCTTCTCAAATCGATCAGATATATCATCAGAAGTTTGGTTTAGAAACATTGAATGATCGGCTTTTCGTTTAAAGTTGACACAATTTCTGGTAATATTCCAAAATATATCAATTATTTTCTTCTGCTGAGTCCCTGAATTACATGGCTGCTACTGTATTATTTTTTTTCTCATTTGTACAATTCCTCAAATTTCAAATTATACATTTCCAATTATATGAGAGTATGTGTGTCATGTTGTAGCAAACCAAATGTAGTACTGCTTTTTGATTTTTTGCTTCAATAAAGTCAAACATTTTTACTGGTTCATCTGTTCATTTACATTGTGTCTACTGTACTGTTACTAGAAGAAAATAGTGAACATCGCGGCAAAAAAGTGGTTTAAATTTGGAGATGAAAAATCCGAATACATTGTCTCTGAATATTTTATATGCGGTAAAACCTTGAAGTTAATTTCTTACTCGTTTGCATCTGAAATAATCAAATAAAAATGATCTGTCATTTCATTTATGTGCTATTTGTTTCGTCGCATAAGATACTAAAGGTATTTCACCTCTCATAACCCTAGGGTGTGTTTCAAATGCTACACAAACAAGTCCGCATGCAGTAGAACAGTCCGAATGTAATGGACGGGGTGGTTCCGTTGCTTACTCGTGTGCAAGTCTCGCTGGGTGAATGGTTAGTTCAGCGACTGCTGAACTTCGCAACTAATCCAATTTTGGCCGAGTCATGTAGTATTTGAAGGGGAGGAAATTCGCAACAAGGCCACGTCGTACGTGAGATCTGAGAGAACTGACTAAATACTTAGGAAAATTTAATACCAACTGTTCGCTTAATTAAAACTGGTAAAAGAATGAATAAATAAGAGCGAGAACATTGTGGTGACAGTTCTTGTCTCTGATTAAGTCAAACTGCACTTGGTGTTCATTTGCTGGCAAATTAAACATTTACAACCATCCAATTCACAAGGGGAACGGATTGGATTCCGAGTGGCGAAGTAATGAAAATAATCGCACTTGCGCACGTAACTATTTGCGATAGTTTGCATTGAGGGAGAGCTCAATAAATTTCAATATTTGCATTACCAATCTCAGATGTATTCTCTGGAAAACAATTATTATCATTGTATTTCTGGAAATAAAATACGTCGCATTTGATTGCCAATTATTACCGTTGAAGAGTAAACTGGGGAGAATGTGAACGTATATGCATCAGTTAATGTGAGTATCTGGAGTTTATGTGGGTATACAATTCGTCTGCAGACGAAACGCATGTGGAACGTTCTAAGCGAGTCGCTGAACGGTACTTCATGTCACGTGATGTTTGATTCCAGTGAAGTAAGAACGTATGAAAAAACACAAATGCAACGATGCACGAATTTATTCAACATTAGAATCTTCCTATATTAATTACGTCAAACAATGTTACTTTGCTTCTTTTTGTCATTTCAGTGTCCGCTAGTAACATTAAAACTATCGTTACAAAATGTGATTATAGTCATGAGCAGAGTCATGGTCAGAAATTATGTTCAATCCTTATTTCTCTTACACACGAATAAATATTTTATAAGTTCGTTGAATATAAAATCTACTCTAAGTTGCACTCATCTTCCTAAGGAGCATATGTAGGGACTGCCGGCGTCTCTACAATATTTTGTACAAATGTCGGTTGTTCCAAATAAAGCATTTGCACTTTGCACTTCCCAGTCTTTTGTTTTGCACTTCCCAGTCTTTTGAATTACGTTGGTGTTTAGCCAAGTTCTTACACAACTTTTTCCAAAAATAATCTCAGAGATTCTATAAGTAACTGGACAACTTGTGCTCTTGAGTCCCGCATTCGTTTGATCTCGATTTCCAATTTATTACGATATTTAATAATTACGATTTAAATATATTACTATTATTATTTTATTCGCGAATAGGCCGTCTCGGACAACGCAGACATGCAGCTGCTTTTATCGGAGCTCATTACCAGTTTATCTCGATGGCAGCAGATACTTATGACTCATCAGGGGCTCAGCATTAAGCTGAATCCGATTTTTATCCCCCAAGGGTGTTAGACCTGGAAGGGTAAGGATGGGATGATGGTGATGATCACGAATGGTGAATGGACGACACACATGCAAACACAAACACACCCATGCCCGAGGCGGGACTCGAACCCACGATTCTTCCGTTCGAGATCGCCACGGCACTTCTGCCATAGCCATAGCGAGCCCGACATTACTACCACTATTCTATTATTATTATTATTATTATTATTATTATTATTATTATTATTATTATTATTATTATTATTATTTTCCCATTACATCACGACTAAAGATGTTATGAGTCGGCTGAATATAAAATCTACTCCAGGTTGCAACCAGCTACCTAAGGAGCAGATCTGTCGGTGCCTCTACAATACTTTGCGCAAAATGTGGGCTGTTTCAAATAAAGCGATTTCTTCCATTTCCCAGCCTTTTGAATTACAGGGAGTTTATTAATATTATTATTATTATTATTATTATTATTATTATTAATACTGTCTTAAGCTTCCGAAATCATCCGGTTTACTCAAGTGTGTGGAGCCCTTATTCGCAGGCCACCTTCTTGGTTATAGCTCATGATAAATTCAGCATGGTACGAACTATTCGGCATGTTTCCTAGATGATGGATTTGTTTGGATTTAAGGATTATTGAATTATCGTTTAATTGTAATTTTTGTGTATACTTTTTCAAATTTTTATTGAGCAGAGCAGTTGCTATGATGACAAATGGTATATCTTCAACAGAATTAAGATGATTATTTTTTATTGTTATTATTATTATCATTATCTTATTATAAATATAACAACATTTTTAGACAAGAAGGCAGTATAAAGAATGCAAGAATTGTTTTATCATGAACTGAATAACGACGTGGGCAAGGCAGCATGAATTATCCAGTAGCGTGCGCCATCGCCGATAATTATTGTCGGAGTGAGTCAATAAGCCCAGTGGCGCGCGGGCGGTGGCTGGGGCCCTCGAGGCGGCGCTGTCCGCGCCGCGGGTGCGCGTGCCCTGAGGGACAGCCGCGAGGCGAGGCGGATGCACCGTCTCCCGCAGACAGCGAAGCGAGGTGGCAGCTCCGTGGCGCAGCCTGGCGACCCAAGGCACAACATGGAGGGTGGACGGGCGTGTCTAGTCCTGGTGGGGTGTGTTGGAAACGTAGCGGAATGTGGCGTCACGTGTCAAGACCTGGAAAGACCGGGAAAGGAGCGGGAAAGACCTGGAAAGGTGAACGTGGAAAAAGGGTGGAAGGTGACCTGGAAAGGAGACGTGAAAAGGTGGGGTGATACGAGCTGAAACGAGTATGAGATAAGGTAAAACGAGGAGCAAACGTTCGAAATGTGTCACGTCCACTACATTCTTCTCCAAAAAAAAATGAAAAATTATAGCACGAATTGTACACTTTTCAACACCGTCTTTAACTCAACGAATATTGAAAGATATCTTACGTTCTTTCTGGGAATACATATCTAGAATAGAAACAACAGAAGAACTGAATTTCTGCCAAATGTACATTTCACCTTTTGTATGTTTGGTCCTTAAACGTGGTGACACGTTTGTCGATTGAGAAGTACGTAACTTATAGGAAAACATGTCCAACCTCAAAAAAAAAGAACGAGATACAGTGGGGCGTGTTGGTGCGTGCCGGGTTGTGGCGGGACTTGGGGGGGATATAGCGCAACGTAGCTTGTCGAGGTGAGACGTAATGCACATGGCGGGATGCATGTGGCGCAATGTGGCGTGACGTGGCTGAACGTGATGAGACGTGGCTGACATAGTGAGACGTGAGGGGACTTGGCAGGACGTTGATAGAAAACTAACGGTACTTCAACAGCACGTACTTCCTATCATTGATTCTATAGAGGGATTTTTATATAGCTGCCTCTCAAGGCCCGTCTTCACAATGAAATATATCACATTTCGCGTCTTTCTCGGTCGGGCCGCTAGATGTTTCATGATCGTAACCGTGTCAAGAATGGCTTGATCATGCGACATCTAGCGGCATGACCGAGAGATGCGAAATGCCGTAATATATTCATTGTGAAGACGGGCATAGAGAGGCAGCTTTATAAAAATCCCTCTATAGAATCAATGCTAGGAAGTACGTGCTGTTGAAGTACCGCATTTCTGCTTTATCCATGGAAAAAAAATACAAGAAAATATTTGGAACGTTTTTTTGATAAAATGTTAACAAATATTTTTAAATTGCCTATATTTGGCGTTAAATTAGACGAAAAATTACACATGTTTTCAAAAAATTGAATAGCAAATTATTTAAATATCCATCTTTAAGGAACAGATTTCATTAGTGAAAAATCTCTACCTTCAATTTTAAAGTTGTAAGGACTTGCATTTTCGCAGTTTCAAAAAATTATATCTCAACAAAGATGAGACCTACACAATTCTCTACGCTTCTTTTATGCCTTCCGAAGACAAAGTTTGATAAATAAATTGGTTCTCTTTTTGATGAAATTTTGAAAATGTTTTTGAGGGTTCTTATAAAGTATCCTATAAGTAAAGGAAAAAACTTCTTAACAATTTTCAAAACTCTTAAATTAAAGACGGAAACGTGTAGTAACAAACGCATTTACTTCGAAAAGAAAATAAATGATTAGGAACTTTCACAAAAACCAAAGCTGAACATTTTTCAAAACACTTCAAGGCATTCTTGAACCCCCAAAGAATAATTAAAGAACAAATTACACTTTCTGACTTCTCAAATCAAATGTACAATACAGATAATACTCTTATCTCCAGCCGTATGTGGAGAGGGGGGTCTAAAAACACGAAATGATGCTGCCGAAATAAATTCTCGGCGATGCCTTCGCACGTCTTGCGCTGCAGCGAGTGGTAAGTCAGTGGCAACCGTCCGTAGAACTTCAGCTCATTACCTAACACGCCATGCCACTTCACACCACATTACGCCGCGCCACGCTTCACCACGCCACTCCCCACCACGTCACCACAGTGCCACCCCACGCTCCTGTAAGCGCCTCCTCAACACAGCCCCGAAAAATGATCCCGGGCTGGTCAGCTCTTGGCAAGGGGCGGAGGGAAAGGGCGGTGGCGGCGGCGGACGGTGGCGGCGGCGGCGGCGGTGAAGGCGGCGGCGGCAAGTGTTCCCCCGGCGAGGCGACAGGGCGCTATACCGCTGTACAGTCTGTATGGCCCTAGCGGCAAAATTAGGCATGCGGAACGAGGCGAGCGGGAAAATCAATTTTTTTAAGTGGGACGCGCGAAATCCATGTTTGCGCCCCTTAATTCACTGCATCGAACTCCGATAACATGCGGGAAGCTTGCTCAAAGAGCGCTCAGCTTGGCGAAAAGTTCAATGTTTATAGGCAGTGCCGGGAAAAATGTGCATAACAACCCTCAAAATCAAAATATCGGTTTGAAACTTTTAATGTCTCTAGTTCACTCGTATTGACTGGGGAAATCAATTTTGAAGAAGCGCCTGCACCGTTAACCACAGAGACAGACATTCTTCTGTCAATCATTGTTTTAGTGTCAGAATCAGTATCGCTCTCATATTTTCTTCTACTTTTATCCACTTTTTCATTACCTGGTCCCAGCAATAAGAGTTTTTTCTGACTATTAGCCGTTTTCCGGCGCAGGATTACATAACTTTCCTTCTTACTAAGTGGCGTTTCGCCATGGTAAGGGCGAGTAATTTAAAAAGACAATGGACGACGCGAGAGAGTAGAGGAGAGAGCTCCTTCGAGATATTCCTGTTTGGCCGAAATGTTCTTGCGTTACTACACCAAATCTAATAGTATTTCGTATTCGGAAACGTCATACAAACCCCTGTAAAACGTTTGGGCAGGGAGCAATATGTTGGCGGGGTGACGCTAGGGCCCAGCACCGAGGCAACGTACCGGGGTGGCAGGCAGGTGATGCGGAAGAAAGGCACCCAGGTCTGACCCCTTCGCAAAGGAAGGGAAGGGGGGGGGGAAAGATGGGAAGTGGTGCGGGAGCGGCGAGCGCGTGCGCCACGGAACCGGCGGGCGAATCCGCTGCGGTTCAATTCCGGGGCTGTCAGGCGCCGATCCGCCGCGATGGGCGGTGGCAGCCGTCACGCGCTTGACGCGAGGCCGCCCGCGGGTGCCAGGACGCGACGGGGGTCAGCTGCCTCTTCAGAGGAGAAACGCACGAGGAACGGAAGAGATGTGAGGGTGAAGCCTTACAGCAGTATTGTCAAGGTCGATGTCACGAGCGGGAGTCCGTGACACGAGTGCCACGACGAAATCGCTACTCCACGCAGTTCATAACCCCATCGCAAGAGACTACGCCATCACTATTGCAAAACGGCGGGGTTACTAATGGTTTCCTCTCTCAACGACAGTGGTGCAGAGAAGCTCGTGGCATGGCACGGTGCAATCGAGGCGTGCCACTGCCACCAGTAGGAGATCTTGACACCACTGCCTTAGAAGATTTTCCTATTTTTAACTTTTAAACGCGGAGATATTTATGAGTATTACTTCAATTTTGCTCTGGCGAATAGCTCATGATTAGCGTGTATGCTTTCCAAAACGCGACTCCAGGTTAGATTTCTGGTTGGGCATGATTATAGTGTGCATTTTCTTTGCAATTTCTTAGTACATGTTGCTGTGTGACAGCGGAAAACCTCCCTTCTTAGGTTGAGAATATCAGATCACGGCGTAGGGGATGGTGTGCTAACCACACGTATTCTGTAACGCAAGGCCTGGGACGCCGCTGGTAGGCCCAGATTTCGTCAAACGTTGTTGCGAAGAAAGACAAAGAGACTTTAATTTTTATTCAAGTTGTTTACAATCTGTTACTCCTTGTTGTCTTCACCGAACGTAGCCACCTTCCGTTAGCTAGTGTACTTCATTGGTTTATGCCCATAGTCGCGACCCGAGAATTGACCATATTCGTATATTAATCGAAACGCATATTCTCTAATTAATGTTACTTATTTTTCCCATTTTTAGTTGTCATTATTTTTTTAAGAACTCGTGAGGCAGTCGCGTACTTGTTTGGTCAATTTACTAAACGTTTGTAAATGTTTTTAGTGACAACCAAATGACAGAAGGTATCCAAGCCAAAATAGATTGGCAAAACAGACAAAAAATTACAATACATGACACATTTTTTTCATCGATTTTATGTATGAAAAATACATTTCTTTCAAGTGTTTTTTATTGTCTGTAAGTGCTAGGAATCTTCTACTCCTTTAAGCTCATTATTGCTTGGCGTGCCTTCGCCTTGAAGGCGTAGGCAGCCCCAAGAAGCGGGGGCGTTGGCGGTGGGTGAGGCGGCGCGGAGTGCAGCGCGACGGCCCAGCTGTTCGCCCGGCCCACGTCGCGCGCCAGGCCTCCAGCCGCGCCGAATCTCCGTAACGCGATTCCGCGGCGCCGCGCCGGAGGGGGCAAGCGGATGACGTCCACGCGTGGCAAGAGCGGGTGGGCGGCGCGAGTGACGCGGGCTGGTGGTGAGGGCGGGCAAGAGGTGAGGGTGCGCGGGCGGGTGGGTGGTGAGGGTGGAAGGGCGGTGAAGGTGGGTGGGCGGGTGGGCAGTGAGGCCGGGCTGGTGGGCGGGCAATGAGGGCAGGCGGGCGGTGAGGGCAGGCTGGCGATGAAAACGGCCAGGCGGGCAAGCGGTGAAGATGGGCGAGCGAGCGGTGCGGGAGGGTGGGCAGGCGGGCAGCGAGGGTGGGCAGCGAGGGTGGGCAGCGAGGGCGGGCGGGCGGGCGGGCGGGCGGGCGGGAGGGCGGGCGGGTGGGCGGGCGGGCGGGCAGGCAAGCGGAGAGGGTGCGCGGGCGGTGAGTGCCGGCGGGCGGTGAGGGCCGGCGGGCGGTGAGGGCCGGCGGGCGGTGAGGGCCGGCGGGCGGTGAGGGCCGGCGGGCGGTGAGGGCCGGCGGGCGGTGAGGGCCGGCGGGCGGTGAGGGCCGGCGGGCGGTGAGGGCCGGCGGGCGGTGAGGGCCGGCGGGCGGGTGAGGGCCGGCGGGCGGTGAGGGCCGGCGGGCGGTGAGGGCCGGCGGGCGGTGAGGGCCGGCGGGCGGTGAGGGCCGGCGGGCGGTGAGGGCCGGCGGGCGGTGAGGGCCGGCGGGCAGTGAGGGCCGGCGGGCAGTGACGGCAGGCGGGCAGTGAGGGCAGGCGGGCAGTGAGGGCAGGCGGGCAGTGAGGGCAGGCGGGCAGTGAGGGCAGGCGGGCGGTGAGGGCAGGCTGGCGATGAAGACGGGCAGGCGGGCAAGCGGTGAGGATGGGCGAGCGAGCGGTGCGGGAGGGTGGGCAGGCGGGCAGCGAAGGTGGGCAGCGAAGGTGGGCAGCGAAGGGGGGCAGCGAGGGCGGGTGGGTGGGCAGGCAAGCGGTGAGGGTGCGCGGGCGGTGAGGGCCGGCGGGCAGTGAGGGCAGGCAGGCGGTGAAGGTGGGCTGGCGGTGAGGATGGCCAGGCGGACAAACGGTCAGTAAGGGAGAGTGATCGGTGAGGGTGGGCAACGAGGGCGAGTGGTCCGGTGGGTGGGTTTGATTGGTTGGTTGGGTTGACAGTGATGGTGGCGGGCGGTCAGTGAGGGCGGGCGGGCGGGCGTGCGAGTCGGTGATCCGGGCGGGAGGTGCAAGGGGTGCGGCGGTGCGGGTAGGGCGCTTAGGGAAGGGGGTCCGATGGCGCCCGATTCGGCCCACACATCAAACTCTCCTAGGATCCTCCACTTCCACCCCATTCCCCCTTCCCCGCCACCGCCCACCAAGAGAACGATGCCCCGTGGCCGTCGCCACGACAAACGACACTTAAGTGTTTGGACGCGTCCAAGCCATTAGACGCTACCAACTCGCAAATCTTTCTTTGCTTTTGTTCTTCTCCATTACTTGCTTATTTTTATATCATTTCCAGTGATATTACGTTGTTTTTGTCACTGTCTTTTTATTTTCCACTTTTTTGTGTTTTGATTGCCTGTAAGTACTGGGAAAAAAACTGCTCATTTTTCTATCATCTCTATTCCTATTCCGTAATGCTGGGTTTGTCTTCTAATTTTATATCCTTTTCTTCTTAATTTTTCTGGTTTCTTTTTTAACGTTCTTTAACATAACGTATTGCATAGTGTAACTAGGCAGTAACAGAAGGGTTTTCAGGTTCTTAATTTCCAGGTCAATTATTTTATAATACATGCTATGTACATAATGCGTTCCTGTCACCGTGTGGATTGATAGGCGATAAACGTAATAAGATAACGAGTTGAAGAGATAGTAATCCAGTGGTGCCGTGAATCGAAACTTCACACTCAAAGTACAAAACAAACACAAAAACTACATACTATCTAAAACAAAACTTTTTAGGAAAATAATCAAACTAAGATAAGTATGTTATTGGTTGATACTTACTTTATCACATAAACAATTTGAAAACTACGTACATTTTTTAATCGAGAAATATAGGATGTTTTTTATGTAACTTCATGCATATACATGATTTAATTTAGTATTTTTCTCAAGAAATATTTACTTCTGAATTTTTTACTATTTTTCCTTTGGTTAATGAAGTATGTAATGAAGTATAATTATTGCAAGTAAAAATTAAAAAATCATGCAATAAAGGGTTAACTTATCTATTATTTTCATTTTTGCAGGAGTCGCTTTCTATTTTTAAGTTATCGCATTGAAATGGTTCCTTAAGTTAATAATAATAATAATAATAATAATAATAATAATAATAATAATAATAAGAAGAAGAAGAAGAAGAAGAAGAAGAAGAAATATTGATATTCATATGTGGTCCTACCTTACTACACGTTGGGCAGCCAATTGAAACAGTTTGTAATAGCTCCAATATAAATAATAATAATAATATTATTATTATTATTATTATTATTATTATTATTATTATTATAAAAGAGCACAGGAATGGAATTATTTCTATTTATGTGTAACTTGCAATTATTTTTTATCATAAAACATTTGATAGGGAATTTTATTAAGTGTTCAATAAAATTTATTTGTTTGGGTTGTGAGTACGCAAAGTCCCTCTTACACAAGAAACGGGACGCCTACCATCGGCAGTTGGGAATTGGACACGTAAATTACTTTTCTCTCATTCACGCTTGAATGAAACTTCAAAATTTTTAAATTTGTTGTTGCTGCCGCAAGCGTCCACGCAACCATGTTTATTTATGAATCAATGCTGCCTAACTTCTCTACCGCTTCTCTGGGCTCACACAAAACATGATGTACATATCACATAACACATGAATACGGATGAAAACACAAATATTATACCCTTAGAACAAAATATTTACACTTACATTCACACATAACAATTATCAAAAGTCATTCATCCTTGCGTGCATACTTCCTCTGATTAAATACCATTTTTATACATGAACTTTAAATGTTTTCCCCACTGCAATAGGTATCTTGGCCTTCTTATGATTTCAAGTCAATAAAAAAATTGAAATCGTCACTTCCCTTTTGTCGATCGCTGTGGCGCTGCCTTAAAAATCTCCGCTCACACGTCCGACAACATCCACAATTATCATAACCATCAATTCGTGTTTTTACAGCAACGTCCACTTGCAGTAATCATAATACCACATTTTTATATCTCAATATGGCTTCCTTCTGCCATCCCTCCTGTACCGAGTCTACCAGCATCTTCCTACTCTTCTGCTCTGCAGAGTCTTCCAGTTATTTCTGCCTTCACTAAAGTGGTATGCACTAAAGTGCCCCAACAGATTAACTGCCGTCTTTTCTCGATTGCCATTTGCTTGCTATTCTTACAATTATGTTTTTCATGCAAATTGATTTCGCATCTAATTGTTGTCACTTTTGTAAATTAATTACACATTTGTTCCAATTATTTGTTTACATTTAAAGGTCTTTTCAGGTTCAGATTATTTATTTCGACACGTTTACTTTACAGGATCCCGGGATGTATTGCTCATTCGCTTTGCGACGAAAATATTATATTTTCGTTCAACCTCTCGGAAAACATAAAGTGTAGTTTTTTGGTTAACCTACAATTTATCTTTATTATTTATTTGCTCCAGTCTGATTGAAATTAAACAGTTCGTGATCTGTGGCGTAAGAAATAAATATCACTATGCTCCACAACCCGTCACTTGTTTTGGCAAACATGTCATTAAAAATAATTTAATTATTACCTTTAACCAGTCCGTCTAAACAGTCACAGCATACTACTTATGTAGTATAGACTATTGTAAAGGTGTGGCAAAAAACGACTAGTTTTTTGCAGAAAAAATTACATTGTGGAGCCCTGACATGAAACTAGAGGATTAAAAATTATTTCAATTTGTGGTAAATTACTTTCTCTAACACGCTATGTAGTCAGAATCCACGTTTTGTACGACGTTGATAATGAAAACTTGGTTTACAGAAAATCGCCTATCTGTCTGATTGTGTATCCGTCCGTCTGCCCGTTTGTGTGTGAACAGCGCTAGCGAGCAAACCGTAAGAAAAGTTTTATAAAAGTTATGCATGTGGTTGTATGTCGAAACCTTCAGTTTATTTTTATGGGTACTTTATATGCCCTTAAGAACATTTTCAAAATATGCTCAAAAATGTCTTCAAAGTTTGTTTATTTTTATCCAATACAATAAAAACGCTAATAAAATGGTTTGGTCTATTTTTTTTAAATTAACTGAATTTTAGAAAATTGTACAATTTCAAAACTTTCTCGATGACTCCTTACAACTTAGATATTAAAAATGGATAATCTGTACAACAAAATATAGATCTATAATGATATTTGCAATTATTCAAAAACCTGAATAGCTTTCGTGCAATTAGGCTAGATATATTTTTATAGTCCATTATTGAAAAATTATTTTCTAAAAAATTGCTCTAAAGTTTTTAATTTTTTTCTGGAATAGAGTAAACAAAGGTTATAAGAAAGAAACAGATTTCATTTTGGGTGAACCCTCAGTATTTTCAAGAATAGAAAAAAATTAACGTCACAAAACTACTATATTGATGATAGAGATTTTACTTAATGAAATTTTTAATTGAAAATTTGATCTTTAAATTCAGTATTTTTAAAATACTTAATTTAGTAAAATAATTAAGTATTTTTTTAAAATATGAGAAGTTTATCGTGATTTCATCGATTAGTAAACAGTTTTACAAGTGATGGCTGAGATGTGCTAATATGAATAGAAATTGCGGTATTAAAATTTTACTTCACTGTTACTAAAGCAAAAACATACTTGCTATTATAGCTCCACTAGTTTCTTCCAATGCCATTTCCATTTTTGCTCAGTAATAATAAAGCTTCTTCAAATCAGCTGTTTCGTATTCCAAGACACATTTCTAGAAGAATGGGTGATGATAAAATATAACTTTAAATAATAATAATAATTATTATTATTTAGTCTCATATTAATATTAATTAATATCATACTCGTACATCACTTTCAATCAATAAAAGAATGTGTTGATTTCTTACAGTCACGTTCTTGGTAACTTTTAGCGATTTCATAAATAACAGTAGATTATTCATCCTATTTAGTTGCCTACTCACAGGTTGACCCCTTGAAGAGATCTTTATCTATTATATAGATTTCGATCCTCAACGTCATCCGACTCAGCTGTAATGGTCTCTGAAGTCATAGTGAAATTCCATCAGCAACCACTCGGGTCACTATCAGCATTTATCTTAGCGATAGTTGCTACCGCTCTTCTAACGCATGCACATCCCAAAACATCGTCACAACCCAACTATTTCAATGCCGTCACGGCTACCACAACCACAACGCCACCACCGCCACCAACCGCCAAAACGCAGTTTCCACCACAACGCCGCCACCGCCACATCACCACCACCGTCCCAAAGTCCCAATCACAACATCGCTGCCACCGTCACAACGCTACCACCGCCACAACTCTGCCACCGCCACAAGGTCCCCAACCCCACACGGCTACCACCGTCACAACACCGCCTCCACCACCACTGCCACAATGCTGCCACTGCCACACCACCACAACTCCATCATCGCCACCGCCACAACGTCCCCCAGGATCACACAGATGCCACCACCACAACGCCGCCATTGCCACAATTCCGCAGCAACGACAACGCCACCTCAACCACAACTCAGCCACATCATCGCCACCGCCACAACCAAAAAGCTATCACAACGCTACCACTACAACCACAAAGCCGCCACATCACCGCTACCACCACAAAGTTCTACTACTACAACGCTGCCAACGACACAACGCCAACTCCGCCACCACCGTCACAATGCCACCGCCGCCACATCACCGTCACCGCCGCCGCCGCCACCATCGCCTCTACATCCACCACCGCTGCTCTCGGGCAGGGCGGCCGACCGGAGGTCAGGGGCCGACCTCGCTCGATACCGCGACCTCCTCCTCCCCCCCCCCGCGGCGACCTCTTCGCGAAATACTTGTACCCTTTGGAGCTGGCGGATGGGGGCGCGGCGCCGAGCTGCGCGGTGGAAGTGGTGTTGCAGCCGACACGAGAGACTGGCTTCCACTGTCTTAGAGGGACGAGCAAAATACACGTTAAAAATTATTGAGCACAGCTTGACAAAAGACAGAGTCTTTTGATGTTCATTAAAACGTTGGTGCTATTAAGATGCATAGTCGAAGCCTAGATTCTTGAATTGCAAACTGAAAATATTTTCAGTTTTTCATCAGCCTGGTGTAACATGGAAAGAAATGGTAATTGCAGACAGATAGTGGAATTATAATCATAATACCCAATGAAGAGGTGAATTAGAGAAGAAAAATGGTTATTTATGCACCAAGAGATTTATAATGGTTTTCATGATCAAGCGGCAACAAAAAGACCATGGGATAGAGGTCAACGGCCAAAGATCAAGAGCCAAAGGCCCCCGGGCCTTTGTTGCCTGTAGATCATTAGAACTAGTTAACACCCGTAGTACACAGAACATTTTTTACCCAATTTTAGTGATTCAGATTTACTAATTAACTAGATATTAACATGAATTGCATTGTCTTTTCATATTTCCCTCCTATATTCCCTTTCATAATTCCCTCTCATTCCCTCTACACATAAGAAAATGCATAGCATCATTCAACTGTTTTCATATTTAACTACGATTCAAGTGAGGTTATGCAGTGAAATAACATATTAGAAAAAAATAAATTATTTTACATTACGTAGTAGTAAAATTTGGATCCTTCCCTATTATTTCAAGTTCTTGTAAAATATCTTTAGTACTGTTTTAGTTGGGAACAAGGAATAGTTTGAACATTATAGCAAATAAAGTTTGGGTTGCGCTTTCCTCGGGATATTATTAATTAAAATTGAGATGCTAAAAGACAAATGGAAACAAAGCATACTACATTTGGTAATAAATTTAAGAGAATCAATTTTGCAAAACATTTATTAAAAGTTGATTTATTTGTCAAAAAAACAGTAAAAACTGTATATGACGTGTGTTTTCATGATCAGCGGCAACAAAAAGTTACATTTGCTGATGTAAAGGTCATTCTCGAAATCTATCAAAAGAAGAGACTTGTGAAACGAAGTTTTCAAACGCAATCAGAAATGAAAAATTGATTCCATCCCACGTCCATTCAGACGACATTAAACAAGATGATAGTCTTAATAAATTCATTTTATTGAATTTAACCAACATCAATTTCAGTGGTCAACTCGCCAAATGCATCAAATCTTAAAACTTGTGAAAACACTGTTTTAATATGAATAAAACATTTTATTTATGTCATTGGCAAAAAATGCATTCTTTAAATTGTTTTTTTAATTAATGAATAATACACTTTGTACAGTACGATAACTAATATTATTCCAAACTAAAAAAATGTTATTCCTCCTATTATGCTAATTTAGGGTAAAGACAAATTTTTTCATCCAACCACGTGAAAAAATGTAACTTTTCTGTGAACTGTAACTGTAAATTGGGTCATTATTCTAACTAAGGGTCATTCCAGAATGGATAATTAATGTTCGTGTTGACTAGCACTCCTTTAATTCTTGTTTCACACTGCCATACATAAAAGTACACGACGCGACCCGCGGCGAAATGGCGCCGCTGTGGGACGACAGCGGAGAACTCCCGACGCAAAAAGGGCAACGAGGCCACGCGGCCGCCCACGCAGAGCGTGCGGCGAGAGCGCGGTAACCCGGGCGGCCGCAACCCCAACGGCCAGACGCGAGCGACCGGCAACCGCGTCATGCGATCCCGCTCCGCTCCGCCTCGACCCACCCAACTCCGCAACCATCAATCGCATTCAGCCCCCCCCCACCTGCTCTGCGCCGCCTCATTACCTACTCAACCCACTCTCTTAACCCACCTACTTCCACATTCCCCGTCTCCCATCCCAATACTACCCCTTGCTTGTCTCCGCTTTCCTGTCCCGCTCACGAACCTACCGTTTCTCTCTCCCCCTCCCTCTGTCTTCCCCTCCGTCTGCACCTCTCTCCTGCCTCCCTCTCACCCTGTCTCCCCCTCTCCCTGCCTCCCCCCTCTCTGTCTCCCTCTCTCTATCCCTCTCTCTGTCCCCCTCTCTCTGTCCCCCTCTCTCTGTCCCCCTCTCTCTGTCACCCTCTCTGTCACCCTCTCTCTGTCCCCCTCTCTGTCCCCCTCTCTGTCCCCCTCTCTGTCCCCCCTCTCTATCCCCCTCTGTCCCCCTCTCTCGGTCCCCCTCTCTCTGTCACTCCTCTCTGTCACCCCTCTCTGGTCACCCCTCTCTGTCAACCCCTCTCTGTCACCCCTCTCTGTCCCCCTCTCTGTCACCCCTCTCTGTCCCTCCTCTCTGTCCCCCTCTCTCTGTCCCCCTCTCTGTCCCCCTCTCTGTCCCCCTCTCTGTCCCCCTCTCTGTCCCCCTCTCTGTCCCCCTCTCTGTCCCCCCTCTCTATCCCCCCTCTGTCCCCCTCTCTCGGTCCCCCTCTCTCTGTCCCCCTCTCTCTGTCACTCCTCTCTGTCACCGCTCTCTGTCACCCCTCTCTGTCACCCCCTCTGTCACCCCTCTCTGTCCCCCCTCTCTGTCCCTCCTCTCTGTCCCCCTCTCTCTGTCCCCCCTTCTCTGTCTCCCTCTCTCTGTCCCCTTCTCTCCGTCCCCCTCTCTCCGTCTCCCTCTCTCCGTCTCCCTCTCTCCGTCTCCCTCTCTCCGTCTCACTCTCTCCGTCTCCCTCCCTCCGTCTCCCTCTCTCTGTCTCCCTCTCTCTGTCTCCCTCTCTCTGTCTCCCTCTCTCTGTCTCCCTCTCTCTGTCTCCCTCTCTGTTTCCCTCTCTCTGTCCCCCTCTCTCCTCCTTCTCTCCATGTCCTCTCTCTTTCACTGTCTCCTCTCTCTGTCCCTCTGTCTCTTTCTCTTTGTCACTCTCTCTGTATTCCTCTCTCTGTCAGTCTCCACTCCGCGCCCTGCCCCTGCCCGTCCCGTGGCCCGTGCGGGCGCGCGCTGTTTGCAGGCACCGTCGGAGACGCGCCGAGGCACGCGCGCACCTGCCGCCGCCGCTGTTTGCACGCGGGCGGTCGCCGCCCACCGCGGCACACTGGACGTGCGAAGGGCGGGAGCGGGGGCGGGACAGGGGGGAGCGCGCGTGCGGGGCGTGGGTGGCACGCGGGGGCAGCGTGGGTGTTAAAGGGATGAACGCGGCTCAGACGCTGCGAATAGTAGTGGGTATAAGCAAGATTTACTGTAGCGAAATATACAGATTTTCAGGAACGAGGACCGTTGTTACGAGGACCGGGTATGAGGACCCCCTTAACTGAATTTTCTAGGGAATTTTTAGGTACATACGAGTAAATGAAGAAAATATTTTATGAACATCCATTTTATTTGCGGTAGATTGATTTGAGAAATATTTTAACAATTATTGCATTTTTTATAAAAACTCAATTTTTATACGAAATATTATTAAATAGACCTCTTCATTTCAATACGAAGCATTTTTGATTTTATACTTTCTGCTATTTAAGAATTTCAGATATCTTAGGTTAGTTTATGTCCTTCTAAACACCCAAAATGTATAAACAACGTTCTGTATTCAAACGTTATAACAATTTTTCATAATTGTTTTAAGTTCTATTCAGTTTTAAATAAGACTCACTCAGACAGTTCAAATACATAATGTTAATTTGTTGAACGTGCACAGCGTTACTGGATGTCAAACAAAATTCAAAGATTCACAATAGAATTGTGGAAAAGAGGCAAATTTTCTTCGGAAATTAATGTGTTTAGACGATATTATTTACTATAAAATTACATTACATTTCGTAAAACTTGAATTTTGTTTAAAAAATGTCGAAAATTTCACACAGCGCCTAAATCAGTGGAGGTTATGCAACCCGTTGTGCATTGATGTTTGTACACGATTCAGTTGCATAGGTTCATTTTCTTCGCGATGTGAGAAAATATATCAACATTTTTTTTTAATTTATTTATTTAAGGTCGCACCAACTACTCGGTCATTAGCGACCACTATTTGATGTAACGTTGTGGTATGAAGATAAAACAATATGGTGATGATAGGGGTGAAAAGACAAACACATACAACCATGCCCGCCGCGGGACTCGAACCCGAGACCCCACGGTCCAAGATCGCTTCGACACTACTGCCTTAGCGATCTTGGTCAAGGGGTCGACCCCATTACTTTTTAGTGCCACAAAAATATTACTTTCAATAGACATTATAGTGCAAGATGTTTACTATATATCTCAAGGAAAACGGAAATGAAAACATAAAAAAAAACATATTTCAAAATTTCCTGAAGGGAGAAGTATCGGATAATTTGAACTTTCCTTCGTATTTGGCGACTGAAACTTGGAGTACAACTGGTTTCTCGCCCAATGCATGTAAATTAATATTTTATTTCCAGAAACATTGCAAAAGAACGTATCCGTTTTAAAACTCGGCTTCCCAGTACTAGTGTAAAAATTTACTACAAGCAGGGACCGCATTGAGAGCTACTGCTTGGCTACTGCTGGCAATGTTCACATTCTCAAATTTCTTCATCACTATCTCTTGCAATGCCATCGCCGTGCATGGTGCTCATTTATTTCCCGACCTGTCAAGCTGGTCCCTTCTTTGAGTACCTCCTCTACAGGTCTCTTGTGACTCTATCAAACTGAGTTTTGTTAATTTTTTCTGAAGGGAAAGAAATACGAAACATTTTAAAAAAACATTATTTTTCCCGGAACTATTATAAAGCCAAAGATGCTTTTCGAATGTTGAGCATAGTTTTCATTGACTTTATTGTCCTAAAGAAATTAATACCAATATGATATTTAAACTTTGAGAAGTTTTCCTTCAAACCTACACGAGGACTTCTGTTCCATCAAAACGTAATTTAAGGTATATACTACTACCTATGTTTAGACATAATGGTCATAATATAGTATGAATTATAAGTAATATATTTAACTACCAAAAAGAAAATCAAATACAAAATTTGTGAGAAGATTAAAATGTATAAGATTAAAAGATCAGAATGAAAAAATAGACAAAACATAAGTGCAGGAGTTCGTGTGAATTTCTTTTCGAACAAGAATACGTAAGCTCTAAACAATGAGAGAGATTGAGATTTGTAGTCCTACACTAGTGCCTCTGAAGCCTTGCATCGGGCGTCAGGGAGCGCCCAGTAGGATTAGACAGTTGTTGCTCGCAGGACACAGGGGCGCAGGTGCACGTTCTGCTGGAGCGTGGAGGCCGTGGACGGAGAGGGGGCGCACGGGGCTTCGCGCGGCGGCGCGGTGAGAAGCGGGGCTGGGCGGAGCAGGGCGGGATGGGGCGGTACGGGATGGGGCGGTACGGGATGGGGCGGTACGGGATGGGGCGGTACGGGATGGGGCGGTACGGGATGGGGCGGTACGGGATGGGGCGGTACGGGATGGGGCGGTACGGGATGGGGCGGTACGGGATGGGGCGGTACGGGATGGGGCGGTACGGGATGGGGCGGTACGGGATGGGGCGGCGCGGGGCGGCGCGGGGCGGCGCGGGGCGGCGCGGGGCGGCGCGGGGCGGCGCGGGGCGGCGCGGGGCGGCGCGGGGCGGCGCGGGGCGGCGCGGGGCGGCGCGGGGCGGCGCGGGGCGGCGCGGGCGGCGCGGGGCGGCGCGGGGCGGCGCGGGGCGGCGCGGGGCGGCGCGGGGCGGCGCGGGGCGGCGCGGGGCGGCGCGGGGCGGCGCGGGGCGGCGCGGGGCGGCGCGGGGCGGCGCGGGGCGGCGCGGGGCGGCGCGGGCGGCGCGGGGCGGCGCGGGGCGGCGCGGGGCGGCGCGGGGCGGCGCGGGGCGGCGCGGGGCGGCGCGGGGCGGCGCGGGGCGGCGCGGGGCGGCGCGGGGCGGCGCGGGGCGGCGCGGGGCGGCGCGGGGCGGCGCGGGGCGGCGCGGGGCGGCGCGGGGCGGCGCGGGGGCGGCGCGGGGCGGCGCGGGGCGGCGCGGGGCGGCGCGGGGCGGCGCGGGGCGGCGCGGGGCGGCGCGGGGTGGCGCGGAGGTGAGGCGCCGAGGGCAGCGTGGTGGGGGACGCGGGGTGGTGCGGCGCGGGGTGGCGCGGGGGACGCGGGGTGGCGCGGAGGTGTGGCGCCGAGGGCGGCGTGGAGGGGGCGCGGGGTGGTGCGGGGGGGGCGGCGCTGGGTGGGGCGGGGTGGCGCGGGACGGTGCGGGACGGTGTGAGTCTGGAAAGGGTGCGGATATGTTGGTGAGGAGGGGCGGGGGGTGGAGGCGAGGGGCGGGCGCGTGTATCACAAGTATCAACCGCTCGCGCCGCGCCGGTGGTGCGCAAACCGCAGGAGAGTTGAGCTGGTCCGCGCAACCGGCGCTCAACTCTGATGCCGTTGCTTGCGTGGCCGGGGAGCGAATGTATTCAGCGAGATTCGCAAGGGGACCACGCGCCATTTGCTCGGAGTAAGCGAGGCCAGCGTGTTCCACCTGTCGCTCGGTGCCTACGCTCAGCATACTACATGTGATGGATGATTGATTGGTGTTTCCGGGCACGTTGACTGCTTTGTTCATTAGTCCTGTTAATGTTTTATCTCGGGACGTAGCGGTGATTCCTTGCCCATTGGACTATGAAATTATCGTACCGACCTACACGTCAGCTTGCGGGCGACTTCCTTCTAGCACCGAACAAGACAAGATAAGCTCTAGTTTCCCAATGTGTGGGGATGTAGATAATTTAAGTGTTTGTGTGTGTGTGTGTGTGTGTGTAAGAGTGTGTGTAATGAGCAAGGGTTAGACGAAGATAAAAAAAAACATTGCACGGGGTCCGTGACCCGTTTCTTTGGGTAGTCGCCTCTTATTTATAGAAAAATCACATAACAATAATAATAATAATAATAACACATAACATTAATAATAGTCATTTTAAGAAAATTAACTTTAAAACAGCTTCTAAAAATGAAAGTTTTATTCATTCGACAGTCAAGTAGAATTCTGTGCTACAGGTAGGTAATTACTAAACAAATCGGTTGAATGCAGCATTTTAAGTAGTGTTGTCAAAGTCGATACCACGACCGGGAGTTCGTGACACGAGTGCCACGACGAAATCGCTCCTTCACGCAGTTTATCATCCCGCCACCAGAGACAACGCTATCCCTGTTGTAAAACGGCGGGGTTACTAATAGTTTCCTTTCCCGATGCTAGTTGAGCAGAGTAGCGCATTGCAATCTACGGAGCCACGACGCGTGTCACTGCCACTGGTAGAAGACTTTAACACTACTGATTTTTAGTGACAAAAATATGCAGAATCGTAATTTTAATGTTCAGGAGCAATTACAATTAACAAATATTTCGTGTAGTTGTGATATTAATTACACAAATGGAACGTGCAACTTCTCAAAAACTTACCAGAAAAAAAATTACTGCAAAAATTTACTAGAAAAAAATTACTAGAAAATAATATAATAGTAAGTTACCATTCAGCGGAGCAATGAACAATTAACATTGCGTTCATTACCTTTTTCTTATTTTGAAATTATCAAGGAGCTGGAAGTAAAAGAGATTAGTATGCTTTTTGGGCAATTCTAAGAAAATGTTTATTTTTTAGATCAATGAGAAAGAAACAACAATGTAAGCAAAGAAAATATATTATAAAGGGAACACCATTATCACAGTTGCAAAACGTGCAGCAAACGTATCCTACACCAAGTTCGTTTCACGAAAACTAACTCTCTCAGTCAAAAACCAAATTGCACATTGGCCCCTTCACTCCCAAGACCTACATCCTCACCAGGAGAAAGCAACCTCGTAAAATCACGCGAGGATGAGCAACGCGGTTTCCGCCTGGTGCCCGCCGCAGCCCCACGACGCAGAGAGCGAACGCGTCTGGCAGCGGCGCCGCGCCCCGTGAAATGCCCATCCGCTGCCTCCCGGCGGCGGCGGCGGCGGCGGCCGGGGCAACTCCGGAACTAGAAAACAACGCGCGAGTTGATTCGGCAGAGCGCAGCCAGCGGCCGCCGCAGAGGGAGGCAGCACTGCGAGGGTCGCGATATACTACGCTCCCCATTCGAACTTTAGCCTCCGCCCTCACTGAGGAAAAGGCATCGCACGCTTCATTCATCCTGCGACCTTAGCACTTCGAAAGTCGACTTTGGCATTTCAACGTCTATGATAAAGATCAACGTTAAGAAATTACCATCCAATTTTATTGCAGAGAAGAATATGTTGTTCATACGGACTTCTACATCAGCGATGAAAATGTTAAACCCTATCCCAACTACGATTAATCCCTTATTCTCTATTGCACGGGTTTCAGAGATTTAGTTTTTTGCGGGCCATTTATCATACTTACAAATTTGATGACGCAATGTGATATTAGGTGAGAGTCATCTGTAAAAGTAGGAAAACAAGGAACGAGTTGCTTCGACGGAGCTCAGCCAACGGCCTCGCTGTGGGAGGCAACACTGCGAATACCGTGATATACGCTCCCCCAATCGAACTTTAGCCTCGGCCCTCGCTGAGGAAAAGAAGCTTTACTAATCCTTCGACCTTAGCACTTTGAAAGTCGATGTTGGTATTTCAATGACCATGATTAAAAATCATTGATAAAAATATTGTCATCAATAAAGTCATTATTACGTGCTTGTTTTGTGGTGGCGGTATTCTTCACGACATATGTGGTAAGGAAGTGAATTAAGTGTAATTGAAGGGTAAGTGTAGGGCAAGGAAGAGGAAGGAAAAATCGTGCGCAGTCCGTTGTTAGTCCGTTTGTTGGTGAGCTGCTCGGACTTAACCTAGAGTTGATCGAAGAAACCACGGAAAACTACCGATCAGAGCAGTTAGCCGTTAGAATTCACCTCTAAGCAGCGGATGAAGTCGACCCATCTATCGAATATCCTACTATCGTCGGGACTCAAACCCTTGCACATCCCTGTAAATGGCTCCGGTATGGCAGACATCCACAGTACACTTTTCTCAATTTCAACTTTAGCCCTAGCACTCGTTGATGCAGGTTAGTTGGAAATAAATAAAACATAGCACTTTAGATATTTTATATGGAAACTTTACGTTGCAACATTTGAGACTGCCACTTTAGCGACGGATAATCTCGAATCGATTCAGAAAAATCATCTTTATAGAGAATATTTCACATAAAAGAGTTAAAACATGCACTAAGTGACCAAAAGTATCCAGACACGTCCAAAAAACATACGTTTTTCATTCTGAGTGTATTGTACTGCCACCTACTGTGAGGTACTCCGTATCAGCGGCAGTAGTTTTCAGACATTGTGAGAGAGCAGAATGGGGCACACCGCGGACTTCGAACTTGGTCAGGTGATTGGGTGTCACATGTGTCAGAAGTCTGTACGCGAGATTTCCACACACTTAAACATCCCTAGGGCCATTTTTCTGGTGTGATAGTGAAGTGTAAACGTGAAGGGACATGTACAGCACAAAAGTGTATAGGCCGACTCCGTTTGTTGACTGACAGAGGCCGCCGACAGTTGAAGAGGGTAGTAAAGTGTAATAGGAAGACATCTATCCAGACCATCACACAGGAATTCCAAACTGCATCAGGATCCACTCCAAGCACTGTGAAAAGTTAGGTGGGAGGTGAGAAAACGTGGCTTTTTTGGTCAAGTGGCTGCTTATATGCCAAACATCACGTAGGTAAATG
Source organism: Acheta domesticus (assembly GCA_031308135.1). Lineage (NCBI taxonomy): Eukaryota > Metazoa > Arthropoda > Insecta > Orthoptera > Gryllidae > Acheta > Acheta domesticus. The sequence goes on along the minus strand of JAHLJT010000631.1, from coordinate 217,960,256 downwards.
CCAAACGACGCCTCGCTTGGTGTAAGCAGCATAGGCATTGGGCGATTGAACAGTGAAAAAACGTGATGTGGAGTGACGAATCACGGTACACAATGTGGCAATCCGATGGTAGGATGTGGGTATAGCGAATACCCGGTGAAAGTCATCTACCAGCGTGTGTAGTGCCAATAGTGAAATTCGGAGGCGATGGTGTTATGGTGTGGTCGTGTTTTTCATGGAGGGAACTTGCACCCCTTTGCGTGTCACTATCACGGCACAAGCATACGTTGATGTTTTAAACACCTTCTTGCTTCTCACTGTTGAAGAGCAATTCGGGGATGGCGATTGCATGTTTCGACACGATCGAGCACCTGTTCATATGGCCTGTGGCAGAGTGGTTAATTGACAATAACATCCCTGTAATGGACTGGCCTGCACATAGTCTTGACTTGAATCATACCGAACACCTTTAGGATGTTTTGGAACGCCGACTTCGTGCCAGGCCTCACCAACCTACATTGATACCTCTCCTCAGTGCAGTACTCCGTGAAGAATGGACTGCCATTCTCCAAAAACCTTCCAGCAGATTGAAAGTATGCCTGCGAGAGTGCAAGCTGTTATCAAAGCGAAGGGTGGGCCAACATCCTATTGAATTCCCGCATTACCGATGGAGGGCGCCGCGAACTGGTGATTTTCAGCCTCGTGTCCGGATACTTTTGATTACTTAGTGTATATGACAAGAAAAGTAATTTGCGACAATAATTGGTGGGCTTTAGAGATCAAAGATTGGAGTTATTCTATGTCAAAAAGGCGCCTTTCCTCCAGAAAGGTCGTTATACTAGCACGTATTCCAGACATGTGGGTGCCCAATACATAAGTCTGAGAGTGAATATGCAAAACGTAAGGCCATGAAAATGCAGTACGACTGGCCAAACAACATCATATTTCAGAAAAAGAACGCGTAGGTGAAAAATAATTCATGATTTCAGCGACTTACTTTATAAAGTACATACGATAAAATGTATTTCACCTACATTGAATATAATATACGTATATATTTTACCGCACATTGACAAAACGTCATGAAATGCGCGCGATCTTTCCTTGCTCTTCGTTGTCCTATTCTCACCCCTTACTTACACAAACCGACATTTACATGCGCTACAATACTTCGCATGTCGGGAGACCAGTCAGGAACTTAGGGATTGTCCTAGCTGGGGTAATACCAAGACAGTAAGAAATATATGGAGGGGAAATTTCGCAAGCTGACTTGTGGGGGAAGATCCTCGCCAATTCTCGTGATAAAAATGTACTGTACACAACTACCGACCATAACAATTAACACGTCCGAAAATACGAAATAATAAAGCTATCATACACATATTTTCTATATATCACTTCAACGCAACATTCAGTTATTCTTAAGAATAATAGAAATGGAATGCCCAAATCATTATTTATGATTCAGAACGTCTGCGTTCTTTTGCTAAAATTTTCTTGACCTCTTCTTTCTATTCTGAGTATTTACGCACTTGCTTTACGACACATTCTGTATATAAGGTGCATGTTTATTTGGGGCGCTGTGGTCTCCATCCGAGGAGGCAACACAGCGTGGGAGAGGCCAGAGAAAACTTTCTGCTATATATGCTCCGCCGCCGCTGTCGCAATTTGAACTTTAGCCCTGGTCTGAAAGGATGCTGTGGCTGGAAATATGGAAAAACGCAACCTAAAACTCATATTTTGTTCGATACGACGTTCGAACTTTTTGTCTCTTTCTGTCATTTTGTCACATACGGCTAGAACAAAAAAAATTCAGGAAAAGTACACGCAAGAAATCTACAATAACTACCAAGATTCACATTAAAAACATTGTTTTACGAAAGAACAGGCCACATTCAAAATATTTTATACAATAGATGTTTCATTTTTTTAATTACTTATGGAATAAATGAGTACATTAACGCACATTCTTCAACGACGTTTGACTAAATACTGCTCAGCTGATAGTATGCTGCTCCATATCGTATCATTAAACGTCATGGGCCAATAATATTTTTTTAAAATTTGCCTATATTGCACTAGGAGTTTCATTATTGTTTTAAAGCTTTACTGAGATGTATTTTACGGCTTCGTTTCACATGCGAGACAAGTTTTCGTTACAATTAGCCAGTTATAACAGACGACATTTGTACAGTTGCAATTTGATTGTACATACAGCTGTAACATTTTTCATTCAGCCAGTCATTTTGTCTAAACACGCAAGTAAACTCCCTTCAAATTTAGAGGATCTTCTGCAGTATACGCTTCATATTGTCCCCGTTCAGGTATTTTCCCCAGTACGAAACCGCCCCACTGGGGACAACCTTTACCTTCGCGAATCGTCTCCCGGCGGGTATGTTAGTGGAGTACATGGCAGGGTCTATGTGTGTGTGCCTAAGGACTGAGAATAAGGAAAACGATGAGAAAGGACAGAATGCACGCGAACTTTCTCTCGTTTCTGTCGTTTCTCTCCAACACGCTCCCCTTTATTGTAGTACGGCTCTGGCATTCGCCAAGTATTGAAATCAGCGAAAACTACGATGAGAGCTGCTGGCTACTAGGACCCTTTTCCATTCCGCGGCTGAAATCGATGGAACTATGAAGCTGGTATTGAAAATCAGTAACCGGAGGGTCTCGATATCTAGGACCCCCTACCCCTCGGCCAGAGTGACTGCAGTAGCAACAATTGTTGCTCTAAGTCACCTTACCCGGTAAATGTATTTAATAAACTTTGCAAAGATGTGGGAAAGTATCGTGGAACTGCATAATAGTTATTAATTAAAATATATTGTATTATCAATTCAAATATATTGTAAAAATAGAAATACATACACAACTTTACGGTGTATGAATTGTTCTACGTTGCAATTTGTACCTGGAATGTCCGCTCTGGTGAACATTTTTTACTTAGTGGGTTGACATGTGTGACTAACTGAAAAGAAGATTCGCCCTTTGAATAAAATAGAGAGTATATATGGTCTATATCTCTCTAATCGCTATCATATGGACATTGTCGCTCTTTATTTATTATTTTACAATAGCGTTTGTAAATAAAAATATTAATCCAATCAAAATTTATTCCTAATTAAATATTCAAGAAGTTCTGAAATCTATATTCTCCTTCTGAATTTCCGTAATAAAGGAAATGGTATATTTTATCATGTCACATACAATCTCGTTTTGATAGGAAAGGATTCTTGGAATAAGAAAAAAGTGCCAGTGGCTTTACCGCGGGATTTCTCGGAAAGGATCTACGGTGCAGGTAGTCCTCCGAAAGGTTGTGTTGTATGCTGTTGAGCTATACGCTCGCCAGTGCGATCGTAATTCCAACATTAGCATTCGAAACGCGCTGATTCATCGCTGGGTGAAACGAAAATTATATGGGTCTGAGATCTAACGTGACTGCCTTCAAGTAACATTGTTTCTCACGTTCGGATTCCTGATAGCGGCGAAGAGCAAGTATGTTTCTGTAAATAAAGTAAAATAATTCAGATAAATTAATTTTGTCACGTGTGCAGTGTTCTGAAATATTGTGAAATGTATAGAATTTATGAATAAATCACGGACTTGAAGATGGATTGTTAACGGTATCTCAGTCGACAAAGTAATAATGCTTAAAGGGACAATCTGCATTTGATCTTCTACCGACAACAGGTGCGTGAAAAGAAGCGTTTTGATACCTAGGGTGAAACAGGGTACCCACTCAGTGTTTCAAGAATAATGTTAATATAAAATGCCTCGGTGAATTTTTACTGTTTCAGTAGGCCTTATTATTATTTTCATTTTTAAGACATGAAAATTTTGAGAGCAACATTTCGTAATACAGTTGTCGCATAAAGGCCAAAGCATTAGAGTGCATTTTTACTTTTGAACATTCAAAAGCGTTTTTACATTATCATTCATAAAAGTTAAAAATTCAATGAAACGTTTCCCCGTAATTTTTATAGTACGTGTTATGATGGTACTAAAAGTCTCGATAAAAGGTGTACGATTTCTTGATAAATATTTGATGGCAAAATTAAAATTATTTAAGTTACTACTAGATGGATAAATATTATAAAATGTTTATGAGATAATGTATTTTCCCAAGCTCATAAATATCAAAGATGCAATCTTTATTGGGTGTTTTCATGTGCACTGAAGGTATTTTCTTTCGGACCTATTTTTTATTGAGTTTTGTCGTCTTTAAACTAACATTTAATTGCAACTGTTTAAATGATATACACGACATACATAAATTAAAATTTGAGACGGCATGGCAAGAAGTACGAAATCTTGATTTATTAATAACTAATTTCAAAAAGAACAAATACTATTACATTCTTAATACATGAAATTGACAATTATACGATTAATTTTTGGATTCTCGTTCATCTTGATCTCTACCTCTCCCTCTTTCACTCACAAAATTTACATTTGTAATGGTGCCGTTTATTTATTTATGTGTGCTATTTATCTTATAAGTTTCTGATTAAGTAATAGCTACAGTGCAAAGTAAATGAACAACGATACCTAGACCCTCGGTGCAATCGCCGTCTCTGGCATTGGCGACCACAGCTAGCTTGCTTCGTCGGAAGACCTCTGCCTGTAGAATGCCTGGATGCGCTGAGAACCGCCTCGGCTGACGTCCACCCTTTAATAGGCTGGGAGGCCACGTCCATCGTTCGCGTTCGTTACTCGGTTTGAGCACCCAGAGTACGATTTGCGCGTGCGGCCGCCACACGTTACAGACATTAGAAAGATTTGCACATCGACGCTGAAAGACATGCGGACCTGGCTGCTGTCATGTGACGACCGGAACTCCTATTACGGTGTCTGTAGCAAACATTAGTGCAACCGGGCTCGGTTCGGTAAGCGAGTCTCCATAACTAGTACCAGATCGGTTGCGGGTTATAGTTGTTTAGAGTCTTTAGTTCACTAAGAATGCGGACAAAAGCCGACTGCGGTTTTCTGCAACCCATGACGCATACCACTGAAAGAAGTGTTGGCTTCAACTGTATATGAGATCGGAAGCCAGTGATGAGAAATATTTAAATTTTTGTGGCTTCGCAAAGGGGGAAGCCCTTCAAAATAACAAGAAATTCAACTTTCCAAATTTAACAGCCTTTGTAATTCCAGGTCGATTTGGTTCTACAATTTTGTACATGCATTTTGTACGTTGTCCATATCAATATTCCTGTACTGAGTACATACTGTGGCGTACCGGCCTTCGATTCGTCATTGCCAGGCTTGTGGGCGCCAGGCACGTGCGAGCTGACGCACGTCAATCTTACCTGTGTGGCCTCTGACAGCAGCCAGAGACCTTTGTGGGATTCTGCTCCCGGAGAGATGAGATGTTCTCGTCAGGGGTGGACACTCTGGGTGAGATTTCTCTAGGGAAACTGGTTCGGGTATGCTCAAACACTACTACTGCTACTGTGCAATAAATTTGTAGGCGATTTTATTTTGATGTGGTCCCTGAAAGGAGCCCACCTATTTATTTAAGAATGAAAATACTTACTGTTAACACAACTATATTTGATTATAAATTGTTCTTGCGTCTTGAATTATCTTGAATTTAGCATACATTTATTCATGGGCATGCATTATGTCGTCTTTTATCTTGCGTTGTTAATCATGAGTTCAGTGAGTCTTTAACAATTCATGGCGTCGCACAGTTTTCCGGAGATGCTTAAGCCTACTTACAGTTGGTGGTGATGAAGAGGCTGTGAATTAGTCGCATTCACCCAAGGAAGTCCGGCCATTCTCGAGCGATGAGCGCCATGGCGGGAACTGATACGCGGGCGGGACCAACACAGCTAACTGTTGTGCGGTGGCGCCCAGCGGGAACCGATGATGCGCGTTCAAGGGAGGCGACGGCCGGCCTCGCCACGCAGAGATTCTCCCGACATCGGCGTTGAAGATAGCGTAACCGATTTGTCGCGGCGGGCGCGAAGTCACCGATACAAAGATGCGGTTAGAACAATTGCGTCATCGGTAGTCGAAATGTTCTCTCGCGCTCAGCGATCAGAAAACTTGTCTTGTCGGAGGTCGAAGGAATTCTGTCCGTCGCACTCAGCGATCGGAACTTGTTGCGTCACTCTTGGCAGTCGGAAATGAATTCTCGCTCTCGGCGAAGAAGGCTTGCCTTCAAGGCGCGCCTTCCCGTTCAAAATCTCGTTCCCAAAATATTTTTGTACTTTTGCCCAATTAAAATTCGAGAATAGTCGAACGCCGGACTCGCGTTGGTACCTAATCTTCGAATTCGCTATTTGGCGTCACGTGGCTTGCTTCTCGTAGTTTCCATGTTTTCAGAGGCCTGGATTGGCTGATTCGTGAGCCTTTATTTATCTCGCGCGGCACACGCTGCGAAAGTGGGCCAAGTTTCTCTTACGCGCCTAAGGATTTTTAAGGTAATTATTGAACCGAGTGCACCCGGTAAGACAGGCGACACTCTCCAGGGGACGGCTGGTGGCAAGAGGGTGACGTGGATGTCGCTGGGGTATCGAGTGATCGACGTTGCTTGTTCTGGGCGTGCTCAAAAGAAACTTCACGGCAATTATCCCAGAGCTTGCACGTGTGCGGGGATATTTGTTTCGTGGGGCGGGCTCGGGGATCAGACTCAGCTACTGGGCATTTGTACTACTTTCAGGGCGTTAGATAATAGTTCGATTATTGCGTGAAAACTCTCTTCGCACTTTGACGCATAGGTGCGGAGAACAGGGGTTTGGGGGGGCGTCGGGCGTCAGGCTGTGCGCAGTCACAAAGGGCGGGTTTTGTGACGCCTTCACCGGTCTGAAGGAGGCGCGGGTTTGAGGGTCTGCAACGCCTCTCTCCACTATTCACAAAGGCTATGATCTTTGAAAAAGAGTGGCCTCTGAAGTGAAGTGGGGGAGAGGAGGGGAACGCACAAACACAATACGTCTCAATACATATACTTCAATTAATTCTTCCTTAATAGGGAGCAACACATCCAGAGAGTAAAAACAAGTAGATACCTGGCCACATTTGACAATCTTTTCTCCGTGTGGTTTTCCCGAAAACAAATGATTACAATGTAAATAATCGAAGCAATAAATCTAAATCACAGTATACAAATGGAAAAAAATTGATAAACGAAATCGGAAATGTGTAACTTATTCTGTTGCTTCCAGATGTCAGCACCTTATAAGCATAAGCATAAGCATTGTGCAAAAATTTTCTATAAACTTGCCATTTTTCGGTAAGGTCACATTCGTAACATTCGAGATGTCTGACAAGGATGTTTGAAGTTTGGATGCACTTGGGTACAAAGTGCAATTCGTCGAGCTAAGTTAATCGGGCAGTTACTCGCCCTGACGCGCCTAACTGCCACGTCCGCATGTCTCGACATCTTCCGTATGGTTGAAGGCCAAAGTGTTATGTCCCCTTGGTTCCCTGGGCCCGGGCGCCGCGAACCTTCTCCCATTACCAATTTATCAAGTGGTTGCTCAAGTGGAAGTATTCTTGGTTAACGACTTCTGATTTTTTTTCATAAATTTAAGGTGGCATCAACTACAAGGTCATTCGACACCACTATTGATTAACGTTAGAAATGTGTGTGTATTCTGAAAGAAGTGATATGATGATGAGGAGGAGAGAAAGTACCAACACAAATACAAACAGGCGTGTGTAAAATGAGGACCAAATAATCCCTTCAACATATCTCATGAAACTTACTTCCTAATTCTGTAAGTAAAATGCGAACCAAAACAACTTATTTAAGGACAAGGAAGTGAAGAAAGTGCAGGTAAGCGCGTTCAGAGGGCCGCCGCCGTCGCCGCCGCCGCCGCTGCCGGCTGCTGTTCAGCCCAATCCTTGTTTCTTTCACTTCAATTGCCATTCTGAGATTCTTCGAATGGTCCGGTGGTGTCAGTCTCATTTACTTCTCGAGCTTTGAAGTAGCAACACATTTACGTTTTTTCAAAGATGGAAGTGAAACAAGATTTTTTCAAAAGAGCACCTAATTTTTTCTTTATACTTTTGGTAGGGATAATGCTAAATGTACTCTGAGGTCATAAAAAGATTACAAAAAATTAAAAAAAGGTAATGTTTGGACCAGTCTCTCTCGTCGTTAATATTTCCGTTAGCGGCGATTTATTCACATTATTATATTTATGGGTATATGTGATTTAAATAATATCCAATAAAATTTCTTGAAAACTCAACTGTTTTCTATGAAAACTAACTCAAAATTCCGCATTTTTGGAAACGCTCAAACACCATGTTCTCAAAAATGGCTCCAAAGTTTTCTTCAAACTCTTCAAATTGATAGTGCAAATTGCACTCTTAAATATGACGTAAAGTTAATTATTTTCGTTTTTTCAAAAATTACACAAAAATATTTTTTTTGAAAGATCTTTAGTATGCGTATTTATAGCAATGTGTAAACACTTCTGATTTCCACTTCAAAGAAAAGAAGGAAAATTTCTTCTTGCTAAGTAATTGTATTTGTGACCTAAAGTAAATGTAATGACGTTTAATCAACTTTTTCGAAATCACAAATGATTCCTATGAAATAGAGTGTCAAATTTCGCATTTACAGTAGCGCTTAAACGCCATTTTCTTAAAAACGGCTACAAAGTTTTGAAAGAAAATTTCCATTTAGTACGAGGTTTTACTGCTCTTTAATATTCTAAAAATAATATTTACGTTCTACTGTTGAGAAATCGGAAACTTAATAAAATTTTTAAAAAATGTAGATTGGGTGACGATAGATTGCACTTGGCAAATGTATGTGTCGAGTCCGAATAGCTATCCAAGCCCTAAGTAAATAGAAAACAAATACGGGAAAGTCTGTGCCATTCTGTATCACCACTAGTTCTGACAAAATGACGCCTATTAGAAATCAGCATTGTCCAAAATAATACGAAAATAGAGCTCATTGTTCTGGAAATGCTTGCCCAATTTTAAATAAATTTTACAGTCGTCCATGTACTGAAACATTTAAAATCTTACATGTTAACATTTGTAGGCATTTAAAAAAATAATATGATTGTGTTGTGATTCATTCAACTAACGTTTTTCTTTTTGAATCTCATGTTTCGAGAATGAGAATATTTTAGTTTATCTTGCATGCAACACAATCATTTCTTTATATCGTAATATTATATTAAGAATTATTTTAAGTTTTGCTAATTCTATCCTGGATTTTCACGTACCAGAAACAGTAGCCTACATTCAACACGGATATATAGAATATAGCAGTAATGAATTATGTTATGAACATTTTCTTTAGGTGTTAGAAACAAATATGAACTGCGTCATTACATTTTCTCAAAACCAAAGATTTTTCTCCTATTCATATTCCAAAATGTGACGTAATCTTCATATCTCGTTGAAAAATCCAATAATATCTTCGCCGTTCTATTCATTCAATTACTGGAAAGCGAACTTAATATTTATGTGCTACCTCTGCTTTTATTCAGACAGGTTCCAAATTTTCGGAGAAACAAAAAATGCAATATCAGCGTGATTTCTGGAAGAAAACGTTTTAACTTTAACTCTCTATCTTTGCTAAAACCTTCATTTCTAACCTTGACGACTAAATCTTATTCATCAAATATTGCTTCTGATTTCCACTTCAAAGAAGAGAAGGAAAATTTCTCCTTGCTGAGTCGCTTTGGAAAAGTCACTGCTTCTGAATATGATTGAATACGCTTATGAAATTAGGCTAACAAAGTAATATGAAAAAGAAGCTACAAAGTTCTATGAGATTCGCAATACCCAATTATAGTTACAGGCAGATAAGAGCTCTTTAATTACAGAGCTCGTTATCGTTCTGGTTATATCCCGCACAAAAAGTAACAAAAATAGCGTATGGTGGGTTGGAGAACGAACATAGGCGCGGAAAATACGCAATTAACATTAAAAGGCTTAGAGTTGAATGAAGTTGGCCATTCTGTGGGCGTATTTACGAATTATATGTTTCCATTGAGAGCGGGTAATTTTTTGCCTTTGCGTGTGTTGATATTTTTGTGAGATGTTTTGTGTGTTTTTATTGTGCAGGAATATATGTTTGTTTTGAGTGGGAAAAGATCGACGATATTATTATTTTACTCAATGCGTGAAACACTGCAGGCCAACTCTGAGAACGTACCAATGTTCTATCCAATGTGCCAATGTACATTTCACAAATTTATTGACACATCATTTAAATATTGAATTTACCATTCAGTACAAAATAATCTCATCAGCCTTACTGCACTTCATTCGGTCGTATTATTTGAATTTTGCTCTGATCCAGGGGAAAATGTTTACCATTTGCTGTGTTGTTTTCGTTTTGAGAATTTTAGAGAAATTATTGTGATCTATAATAATGCAGAATATATGAGATCTGTAGTGTCCGCCATGCGGGCACTCCAGAAGCGATACGCCTCGCCGCACCAGGAGAGCGGCCGCACCAGGAGGCGAGCTTGCTTTGTTCATTTAAACTGGTTTTGATCAATTTATTTTACGTAATTTTTCTTTGCTTTTTGGGATTTTATAAACATTTTAAGAGAATTTTATTAAAATTTTTGTCGATGTTGCAGGTTATTAAATTCCGCCTCCTAATATATATATATATATATATATATATATATATATATATACATACATACATACAAGTGTCCGGAGAGGAAACGTTGAAACTTGGAAAATGAGCTCTTTGATAATTCTAAGCATATTTTGTCTAATAAACTACGTGGATATTCCAAATGGTTGAGCCGCAATAAGCACTCAAAAGTTGGTTTGAAAAATTGATTTCTAGGCAGAAAGTTGTATTATAGAAACACTCCAGCAACATGACAATTGTTTATTATTTACAAAAGAAATGAACATATTTGTTCAGAAAGTAAAATTAAGCGAGAAATAAAAAGCACCCAATTTATACAATTCGACTGTTTTTTTATTTCTCGCTTAATTTTCTGTCTGAGCAAATACATTCATTTCTTTTGTAAATAATAAATACTTTGCATGTTTCTGGAGTGTTTCTATGCTTCCATAATGCATATTTTTGCCTAAAAATCATTTTTTCGCTGATAGCAGTCTCAACCATTCGGAATATCCACGTAGTTTATTAGACAAAATATCCTTAGAATTGTCAAAAGAGCTTATTTTCCAAGTTTTGACGCTTCCTCCCTGGACACTCTGTATATATCATATATATTTATATTGTAACCGCTATCTAGTGTTAATAGCCACGTTTATAACCAAATCGGCCGCCTGTTCTGGTATAATGGTATACAAAGTTTTAAAAAGTACTCGCTGTCGCCACAAGGAAGCGTGGAAGAACCATTTACTAATTGTTCCAAGTGAACAGATTGGAAATTAACACTGAAAATAAAAAAAATCCCTCGAAATAGGGATCCTGTCAATCGAGTGTGTATCGTAGATCGAGCGTAGATCTCCGTATCGTAGATATTAACAAGCAATAACGTATTAGTAAAAATATAATATTTACGCACCAAGAGATCATTAGAACCAGTTAACGCCTGTGATTTATAAATATTTTATTTTTCCCAATTATACCTGTTGGCACATTGGCATAAAAAGGATTCATATTTGGCACCGTGGTGGAAGATTGGTTTTAATAACAATCTTTGGCCTTTATTACTAGCTCAGAATTTCCATTTTAAACGTACCGCGTCGGACTTATAAAAAATTCCCTCCAAAACCGCGTGCTGGTGGCGACAAGAGTGGGTTTATACAGTTCCTTTGTTTTCGTCGAAATCGCATTCGTCCTCGCGGGCTGCTCGTAATAGTTTCATCTGTCTTCGACAGGGGGCAGCACATGCTGGGTTTCCGCTCCCAGGCACTCTGGTGCAGAGAAAATTATTAAAGACACACTCGAGCTCCGTTTAACCAATGACAGCAATGGCGGCGTGTGTGGTTGTGGAAAGCACGTAAGTTGAGTGTGTGTGTAAATAAGGGGATAAGATACGACAAAGAAGGTGAAGGGAAGATCGCGTGCGGTAAGTTACCCGTTGATTAGGGTATTACTTCGGCATTCTCCTGATGTTGAACGGAGAACTACCGATCGTAGCAGCCGACTGCTAGAATTCTCCTCCAGACCCCGACTGAATTCGACCTAGCTATCTAGACCGGGTCGAAGATCCTACCACCGTCGGGACTCGAACCTAGGTCCTTCCGGTCAGAGTCACCGCAGTGACATCAGTTGATGCCCTGAACCACCTCTCCCTGAGTATTTCCCAGGATCCGTTGACGTGGGCGCACGCGACCGTCAGCCCAGCGGAGCCCGTTCCTTCGATCAAGGAGCGCGGGAGAGTCCAATTGCTTCCGCTCGGAGTCGCTGCGCGTGATGGACGGAAGGCGCCTACTTTCGGAAACGGCTGAGCGGCCCGCAAGCAAATGGCAGTTGAACGCTGCTCGTTTAAGTTGTTGGGATAAAGGGCGGAGTCGCAGGAGATTATTCGCGTCAAATTAACCATTGACCTTTTCAGTTGATGCTCTCGAGTTCCCTTGTTTTATTTCTGTTTCAAGCCCCGATGAACGCAATCGCAGAAACATGTCTATTGCATTATAAATATAGAATTTATTACCAAACTTGGGTTGTATTTTCAAAATAATGTGTTCTGAAATGTGAATGGAGATGTCTATAAATTCATGACTGCATTTCATTTCAGTGTATACAAAAGATAATAACTTATCGATGTACTCGGTATTTTAAGCATAATAATAAAGGTTAGGGAGGTTACACTTTACAATATTCACTATATTATTATAAAACTTTCACTAAAATTATTAATACGGTTCTATTACACTATCAAAGTGAAGATTATACATTTTTTTCTTTCATAGACCTAAAATACAATATTTTCTAACGAAAAACGGGGTTTTGTTGTTACAGCTTTATGTAACTTTATTCTAATCTAGGTATTTAGCATGCGTGAAAGTAAAGATAGACAAATATGAATTCTGGAATAATTAATTTTATATTCTTCTGGTCCATGTTTTCAGAAAGAAAAATGCATCTGTCCTAATAACTGTGTCCTAATAACTGAAATATTAGTCAGAAAGATTCCACATATTAAATCGTTAAAAATAATTTTTCTTTCTTTCATCCTATGGAATGCACAGTAGTATTGCAATTAATATTTTTAGTTTCTGTCTATATTTCCAATTATATCAATATGTTGGTCCATCATTTTAAAGACAGAAAAAATATCTTGAAATAACAGTATTTATACTATATTAAATGAAATACGTATTCTTCACAACGTTTCGGAAATAACTGGTTTCCATCATGATTGAAGCCAGAGATAAAGAATTTTATAGAGGAGAAGATGCTCCGGAAATCGGACACCGTGGTGTCCACTCTCTCAATCTGAATCAGTGAAAAACCACTGATTGACAGTGACTATTCACTGATTGTGTCAGTTATAACCCTGCCACTGACAACCAGTGAATTGAACTGAACAAATCAGTGAAAATCGGGTCCACTTTTGAATCAGTGAAACTTTACTGTTCGAAATCAGTGAAATCTGTGACAACTAATTGAACCAGTGGAGTAAATAGCTGTTGCAATCAGTGAAAGCAAGGCCTCACTTATTTGAATCAGTGAAGTATCATATGCTTCCCCAGTTCTGTACTGCACAAACCCAAAATCCTACTATAGAGAAATCAAGGAAAACATACTATATTGCTTTAAACAAATGCATCAAAAAACATAAAAAATTAATAAATACAATAAATTTATACCTATGAAGTATTTTTTCCCTTGGTTTCTCAATAGTAGGAATTTAGGGTTTGTGCAGTATAGTACTGGGATAGTGACGTGTAAAGAAAGTCGAAGTTAATTAGGCACAAATTTACTGAAATATTTTATAGAAAAATGATCTACTTGAACAGCGATGTCTAACAATTAACTATAAAAATACGATAGACATTGAGTCACTCAGAATCTTAACTTTAAAAATTTTTTAAAAATTGAGGTTATAATTGATACGTATACTATTTCTTATGAGTAGTCCATACATCTGTTCATTCATTGTCTACATTATCACATAGAAAAACAAACCTGATTTTAAGGTTTAGTTCCTTAAGTCAGCATCGTTGGGTTAGTAAGAGTTTTGTGACGTCATTTACTTACAAAAAATTGGCTTTTCAATGAAAGGAATACTGGTAAAAGCTATGTTGGAATTGAAATGAAGTACTGCCTTTTTAAGTGATATAGGTGTATATAAGTCTATTTAAATCAAAGAAAAGCATACAACAGAAGAAAACCAATGTTCAGAAACTTCTCAAAACTCACTACGGAGAACAATTGGCCTGCAGTTAGCACTATTTTATGTACATATTATTGATAATTCTGGTGGCAATACAATTTCTGAAAAGAAAGGGAAGGGGAAGAAAGTAGGAAAAGAAAACTCTCATAATTTAAATGTATTTGAATATATTTCAATGGATTTTAAAATAAAAACACATAAAGAAAATAATACATCTGTCAAAAATTTATGAAGTAAAAATACAAATAAACATTTGATGTATAACAAGTATTTGGCAACTTAAAACTTCCACTGCCATGTGCATCATGTGCATCAAACGATCATGTCCAGAGCTGTATATTTTTGCTTGTGAATCGCATACAATCACAGCTCCACTGAAATCAAGCTGGTTACTTATTCTGCTGGCCAAATAACACACTAATAATTTCTCCATTTAAAAATCAACACAGGAACTTATAGCAGCTGGAATACAAAACAAAAATCAAATAACCAACCAAAGTGCAAGAGCAAATTACCAATTAAAATTTATATCGATAAATGTTTTCTTCCATTTCTTATACAGCCACTAAACACAATATTTCACTCATTTACAATCATGTTCTTGAGAAAAAAATTGTGAAATTGTTGAATCTTACTACAACAAATTAATTTTTTAACAAATTGTTATTCAAGAATATGAATGTAAATGAGTGAAATATTGAGTTTAGTGACGAAGGAAAGCAAGGAACATTGATTAAAATAAATCACCATTACAGCAGTCTTTGACGAATTAAAATAACTTTCAAAATATTCACTGTGTTAGAGTCACCAGTTAGCTCTAGCACTTTATCCTGCACTTCTTGAAAACTCCACTTCTGGTCTGGTGCTATTAAACTAAACTGAAAAACCAAAGAATGAGTTAATAGTTTGCTGGCATGCGCGGCTCTGATGTGGTGTATTCGAGTGCAATTTGGACTTTTCACAATCTACATAAACGAAATTATAACTCGCACGTTCGAGAATTTCACACTGTATCACCAAACAGTTAAATAAGAACACTTAATTACATAAGAAGTTTCCAAGTTGATCACAAAAACAAACACATGGTGTGAACAACGTGTTCATAACCTATTTCTTACTATGGCTTAATGTTCACCATAAAATAAAACGTTTCAGACTGATTTATCAACAAGACGAGTCACAGAAAAGCGAAAACTACTTACCTAACGCAATTAAAACACAATCTTCAGACACAGGTCAGTTTTCTCAGAGGAAACCTCCAATCCACTCGCTGCGGCGTGATCTTCGCTTGCATACACTATAGCAACACGTGAACGACTGAACAAACAGTGAGCGATGGTGGCGCGGCACTTTTACCACTGACTATCAGTGAAATGCTGGCGGTCATTATGAAAAGGTTCGCATATTCGCTGATTGTCAGCGAAACTACCCATTTCGACTGAAGATATCAGTGACTTCGGCTCTCACTGATTGAATCAGTGACAATTTCACTGATTCAGATTCAGAGAGCACGGAAGCCACTTTCTCTGTTGCGGAAGGGGTTAGACTCAAACCTGGCCTGGTAATAAAAAGCCAGGAACGGGTCCACGTGGTCGATGTGACTGTCCGCCACGAGAATGGGCTTATCCTTCTACAAGCAGGAGAGAAAAATGTAGTAAAATACCAACCAGTCATTCCCCTGGTAGCCCAACTTCATGGAGTGCCCAACGCCAGAATGCTACCAGTGGTGTTTGGAACCTCTGAGGCTATGTCAAAATCCAAAGTCAGTGCCCTCAAGTCGTTGGGACTCACGTTTCGAGGCAATCCACTATCTTGAGAGCGTAGGCTTCCGCGGCCGGAGTCAATATTAAGTTGGCTGTCCGGGTGACGCCGCGTCCATGGCAAAGGTGCCGACGTTTCGGTCGCCATTCTGCGACCTTCCTCAGGGCGTAATGCTGGCAGAACGCCCTGAGGAAGGTCGCAGAATGGCGACCGAAACGTCGGCACCTTTGCCATGGACGCGGCGTCACCCGGACAGCCAACTTAATAAATCCACTATCTTGTTAACTGCTCTCAGAATCTCTATAAAGCTCTACGCACAATTTGTAAGTTACGATGGAGCAATTTAGCATTGGTGGTAGTAAATGCAAAAAGAAACTTCTTGGTCCCGTGGGGAAGTCTAGGGGGCCCAGGGGATCCTAAAATACCTAGGAAGGACACCTTATCGCGGCTGTAAGTGTGAAGTGTAAATTATTTAAAGTAGCATATAGAAAATTGTGTTGTCAAAATATATGTTTTATGTCCTTGATACCGAAAAATCAATTGACGGCAAAACGTCTGTAGTCAAAGCTAACGCCTATTCAGACAATTGTTTAGATGATTTCCTCCAAAACTGATAACCCTCGATCGATCTGAACAAAGTATAGGATCTGCGAATTTAATATGGAAATTTTCCTTTTTGGGGATTTTCACTTGAAGCCTCAACAATATATTCAAAATTTTCTCTAAAGCGGCTCCAAATAATTTGATTAAACTTTATTCTCGGATAACGTAAGGAACACTTACAAAAATGGCATGCACCTCATATAATTTTAAATATATAATTTTTCGGAAACACGAAAGTTCAGTTTTTGGTGTCTCTTTTTCCAACTACAACATGCAAGGTAGAGATTTTTACTTTCCCGTATATGTACGTATACACGGAGTGATATACGTAGTATAGGGAAAGTTAGTTATGCTGCGCGAAAAAAATGGCGAATTTTCGGCGGAAAAAAATTAGTTGCCGGGCCGTGATAACGAAAATGTGGATAAACCAGTTGCGAAATTAAGAAAAAAATCCACATGGTGTAGCCAGAAACACTGTTTTGTGGGTCCTTGATACAGAAAAACCAATTAAAAGGAAAACGTCCGCCTGTCCGTCCGTCCGTCCGTCTGTCCATCTGTGAACACTGCTAGCGCCTAAACCATACGTACGATTTCATCCAAAGTGGACATTCCGCAGGACGATCTGGTTCTAGTCAAAGCTTTGAGATTTTGAAAAAGATTCTTCAAACTTTGAGGGTACTTTACATGAAACTCGCCGGACACTTTCAAAATTTTCTCAAAAACGGCTCCAAATTTTTTCTTTAAATTCCTTGTATGAATAGAGTAAAATACACTTATTAACATGACATAGGTCCGATTTTCACGGATAATCTGAATTTTCGAAAATTGTTAAAGTTTGAATTTTTTCGGCATCTTTCTCCAACTACAAAATTGCAGATAAGAGAATTAACTTCAAATAAAATTTTTCGTCATAGTGAGTTCTTTCTTTAAGGTCATGTATATTTTTTTGAAGATTTTAGTAGTTTTCGCGCAATATTGTGTGTAATATGTGCAATTTAAAAAATTACAAAATCATTTTTTTTAAAACGGCTCCAATTTTTTTCGGTGAAGTTTTGGTAGGTACAGTGCCTAATGTATTTTATCAGATGAAAAAACGTCATATTGCTCCTATTCTTGTGTTTTTTCAAAAAGTTGAAAAAATGTAATTTTGTTTTACTTGTCTCTCACAGTCGTTAATTAGCGGTGCTTTGTTCACATTTTATATTCACAAGTACATATGCTGTAAATAATGTCAAGTAAAGTGTGTCGAAAACACAACCGTTTACTGTGAAAACTAATTCAAAATTCTGCATTTTCAGAAACGCTCAAACGCCATTTTCTCATATATGGCTGCAAATTTTCTCTTCAAACTTTTGAAACGGATAGTGCTAATTACACTGTTTAATATGACGTAAAGTTTATTTTGACTTATTTTTTTGTTTATACATATGTAATTTTTTGAAAGATATCTCACATCCTTAATATGCACATTGCCAGCAATTTGTAAATATTATTATATTTGTAATTATATCTATATTTGTTTCGAATAACTTCAAAACAGTATTTTGAAAACTCAAACTTTTTCTCCGAAAGTGAGCTTCAATTTTCGCATTTTTAGTAGCGCTAAAAACCCAATTTTCTTTAATACGGCACATAATTTTTAAAAGAAAATTGCCATTTATGACTAGTTTTTGTGTTCTCTAATATTCTAAAATTAATATTTTCGTTCTATCAATAGGAAAACAAAAAATTAGGAAAACAAAAAATGTAGTTTTTGCGGTGATAGATGTCACCTGGCAAGAAAGAGTATGTGGCAATTCCGAATAGCTAGCGAAGACCCAAGGAAATTGAAAACTAATACGGGAAAGTCTGTGCCATTCTGTAGCACCATTAGTTTCTTAATGTAATCTGTTGCTCTGAGACAGATCCTGAAATAAGGCCATTTTTGGCGTAATTTTGCGTGAAATGTATGGAGTATTTAAATAATTATTTTTTAAAAACTACTCTAATATTCCTTTAAAGTTTTCTTCTCGTGTGTATCAAAAGACGTATAAGAATTGACGCTGGATCATATTTTTGATAAACTGTATTTTGGAAAATGAAAAAAGAAACATTGCGTAAGCACAATATTTAAAGTAAAGATTTTTGTCTTCATGAAATTTATTTAAAAACATAGATCTTTAAACAAATTTATGAATAATGTTTTGCAAAAACTAACAGTTTTCACGTAATTTCTGCTTATATTTAAATGCAATTAAAAAAAAACATTTTCTCAAAAATGTCTCCAATTTTTTCCTCGTACGTAACAAAGAACAGTAAACAAAATGTTCCCAGTTTTGGCATTTTTTTTTAAAATTCTGGCTCTCAAGAAAATGTGCGCAGATAAACTTCTTTCCCCACATGTCATATACAGTTATTTACTATTTATTGAAAAATAAATAAATAAGACACTATATTTTTCAAGAATATCAAGAATACAATATTGATGATATCGTATTTGTTTATTAAATGAAATGCTTTAAAAAATCAGTTGTTTAATAAAGATCGCGCACAATTTGTTTTTGAAAATGCGTGCCATTTACCGTAATTTTGAAAACTTTGAATTTTTAAATCCAAATTTCTCGCGCTGCTTTTGCTAGAATACTTCAGAAATTATCACATTGATATGCAACGAGTCTGCTGCATCACGACAGTTTAAAATCCTCAGAATTACTTTTCATTCTTGAGCGGCGATTCTCAATGTTCGGAACGGAGATTTGTTTTGTCAAATTTTTATGCATTAAATTTGGGATTTAAATGCATTGAATGTGGGCTTCTAATACGAAAGTGGTAATGAATTGTGCAAGTCAATTTTGAAATGTGTTAATATGAAAAGAAATCTGGGTGTTATAATTTTACGTAAGCTTTACTGATACCAGAAAGTACTTGCTGTTCTAGCACCACTAGCTCTTTTTTATACGGTTTCTTATAACATACGCTTTTTCAACTTTCCACGCCAAGTGTAACCAAGATGGCAGAGGTCTCCCGAAGGTTAAAGTAACGACCACAAGCAGCACGCAGAGGCACCGGAGTGTTGATGTTCAGCTAACGATGTGTACGGGCGCAGAAGGTCTGCGCAAAGACAGAGCGAGGAACAGCTCGCAAGGAATCAGCCGAAGGCCTGCGGGGGCACATAGGGTAACGAGCGAGCAGCGGAGGCGGCAGAAGAGTTTGCGGCCAAAGCAGTGCGGGATGGGGGCGGAGCGGCGGCGGAGCGGGGCCGAACAGCGGTGGCGGCGAGTGCGTGGAAGAGAGATTTTACGAGCGGGATGAACGCGCGGAGCTGCCGAGGGGAGGGAGGGAGGGAGCGAGCGAGCGGGGATGTCGCCAAGCGGAACAGGTGGCGGGCGGAGCGCAGTGGGCCCAAATGGACACAGTGGGTCAAAACGAGCAGAGGAGTGCGAATTTTCTGTCATTCCCAAGCGTTTCCACAAAAGGCGACATTTAGAACGTGTAACGCACGAAGGTCAAAATAAAACACTTTGAAATGAATATTTTGTAACTTTTATTTTTTATTAACTTCCAACGTTTATTGTCATTGTAATACTAGTTTTTTTTATAGAATGTCATTACGTTACGTTTATTGTCATTGTAATACTAGTTTTTTTTATAGAATGTCATTGCGTAATATCACCCGCTTACTATACCCAGATGTAGATGCAGTGCCCTTGGCAAAAATACGGCGTAAATAATTTTTTGTTTCATGCAAAAATTAAATATTTATTTTACGTTACCTACTGATATTTTTATTTCAATAACATCTAACGGCATTCCTTTTAGCTGAAATTATTTTATCGTTTGTAATTATTAGCTTCGTTTCACACCAACCATATGATGATGCCTAACTTTCACAAATCAGACATCATAGAATCCCAACTGGGTTAACGTCAAACTTAACATTTTCAAATAAATATTCTATAAAATGGTGAAATTCTGGACTACCAAGCCTTAGGGATGACCAGTGAATATGTTTTTTACCGTTTCATCTGGCGAAGCAATTTCATTGCCATATGCGGTCTTCAAAAATTCACCTGTTTCGGAAAGAGAGTCATCGCGAGAGAGCGTTTCGGCCGCTGTGCGTCCAGTGCGTACGGTGGGCGTTGGCTGCGGAGGGGGGCAGGGGGTGGGGCGGCGGCGGCGGCGGCGGCGGGCGCGTCGAGGGCGAACGCCTGCGGGAGATAGAGGCAATGCAATTACGGCGGCAAATGTTTGCGTGCGCGCGCCGCGCCGCATAGGGCCTCGCAATTTGCGCGGACGCCACCGCTGCGCCGCCGCCGCCAACCCCGCCGCTGCTGCTGCCGCCACCTCCGCCTCCGCAGCCGCCTCCGCCGCCGCCACCACCTCCGCCGCCACCACCACCCACCGCCACCACCCGCACTGCCACCACCTCCACCGCCACCACCCCCACTGCCACCACCCCACTGCCACCACCCCCACCGCCACCACCTCCACCGCCACCACCTCCACCGCCACCACCTCCACCGCCACCACCTCCACCGCCACCACCTCCACCGCCACCACTCCAACGCCACCACCTCCACCGCCACCACCTCCACCGCCGCCTCCGCCGCCACCATCCGCTGCCGCGGCCGCCACCGCCGCACCTCCCCTCGGGCTGCCCGCGCCCAGCTCTTGCGCGACCCTTCTGCCCCACCCCCCTCCACCTGCCGATTCTGCTCCTACAGACGTTACATGGCATTTCTTTATTCTTTCGCCAATTTCCTTGTCGCCTCTCCAACGGACAATCCTCTTTTTAGCATCTCTATTTCTTCTCGTTTACTATCTCTCTTTCACTATCTAGTACTTCAAATATGTAGCCATCATTCTGTAATATTTATTCTTATAAACTGTACTCGGGGCATCTTCATTTTTTTCTATATTAATTCGATTCCTAACTCATATGCAATCTCTATTTCTCTAAGCTTGTCTCCATCCTCACTACTTTACCTCTGCTCTACCCATTTCTTATGGTGCCTATTCTATCGTTTCCAAAGCCACCAGTTCTCTTTTCGAAATCTTTATTATCCTCATATATCCTCTAAATCATTCACTCATGTAAATAAATATATTTGCATAGAATGTAGTAAATGAAAACTGTTGCTGTTAGAGTTTTTATTTAAAAATTAACTCTCTACATCTGACCAATCACTCATTGGTGCCTGCCTTCGAAAGGTATTCATCTTCAAATAATTGTAATATCCTTTACGTCCCTAATTCATCATACTCTGTTTCTACTATCGTCTTTGTCTCAGTCCTCTATTTCCCAACCTCACTCACCAACTCTGCTGAAGACATTAGTTGTCACACTTGCGCCTTCCACTCACCATCGTCACCGTCACCGTCTCCACCCTCTTTTGATGTGCCCACCTTCACAGGTTACGGTGGTGTCAGTGAACTTCTGAGAGAGAAGGCAACGCAGCAAACGCCCTTCCTTTGCGCCAGCGTCGTTTAACACGACTTCTACTCGCAGGTTTACGATTATTGCAACGGACTCACGTGCGAAGAGGAGAACACAGTCGTTACCAAGATCATCGCACCGAGAAAAACTGAGATTTTGGTGTCTCTGCTTTATTTCACAGTAACAGATCATTATTTTTCATTTGAGACACTCGCGTGATATTGTATTTTCACTTTTGGCATAAAAAATACAAATCCCTGTAGTCCGCGAAGCAACGAAAGTTGTTAAATATTATAGGCATGAAGCAAACTCCACTTTCATCACGGGGAACCATCTGTCCCTCGGACAGAGCCAAATGGCGCTCCTTAACATCTTTTTCGAGCGAGCGCTGGCGAAAGCAGCAATTAAAAGCCGCTGCGGCGGCCAAGGGCTCTCTAGAGAGCCCCCGTGGACGGTCTGGGCTCTCTCACCAGAAGGGGAGTCCTTGCGTTGGAACACGCGCCGAGGCGAAGGAAAGGAGGTGCAGGGGCAGCCGACAACCGAGAGGACACGGAGGGAAGGGAAATTAGACGATTGTAGTCGCTTTCGATTGAAAAGGGACAGGGTTATGTAACATTGGAAAAGGGAGTAAAAAGAGATGGATTTAAGAGTCGGGGAAAATTAATTACACAGGAAAAGCCTGCAAAATTTCAGCTTATACAAGGAGATTTGGAGTGCGTTACGGCGAATACATGTACATGAAAACTTAAGGATTGTTCAAAGATGAAAAACTAAATTAAAAAAGTAAAAAAGGAATAAAAATAGATACGTTATGAAAGAGAGTGTAAGAGAGATGAAAAACCTGAAGGGATCCTATTACTGAATCACGCCCCGAGGATGAAAAAAATGGAAGTGCAGAAACAATTGTATGTTGAGCAGGAGAATACGAAAGGAAGAGAATGTGACACACAGTTGGACGCTTTTCACTCAGTAGGAAATGAAATTGAGAACGTAGGTGGAAAAGAAGGAATGATTTTAAGTGGTCAGTTAAGGACAATACCTACTTCTGCCAATATTTGATCGAATGAAGATGGGAGTAAAGGGAAAAGTTTCACGTTTACATTTAGATGAATGGTCTTCAAAATAATTGAAAAGAAAGGAATTAGTGCATATTTAAAGAGGTGGTCAGACCTCGAGTGCTCTCAACCCGTCCTGAGGTAGCGGATGAACAGTATGGAAAGGGACAAATTGGAGAAGCACGGAAGAAGGAAAATGTATTTTGGACGCATTTTATTGTGATGAGACAAGGTTTATTAAGGTAAAAAGAATCAAGTGATTTCAGATGGGGAAAATTGTTTACACCATTTAGTATTGATGCTAATGTTTAAGCATATCTGTAGACAAAAAATAACAGGAAAGAAAAACGAAGTAAAAACATTGCGTTTTCATTTTCACATAGGTATTAAAAATATAAAAATTTGTGAAAGATGATAGCGAAATAAAATAGGTAAAAGTGCCACCGAGGACCAAATTTTTGTATGTAAAAATTGTATTTGAAGTATAAAAAGCACGTGTTTGTAGAATTTAAACCAATTTTTAACGGGGTTCTTCATAAAAATGAAAAATAAAGTGTTTTTCAGCTTCTTAAAATAGTTTATTTTTTTACCCATATTGCGCTTATGAATATAGACTTTAATCATTGTTGCAATTGTTTATAGGCAATAAAGATGTTTCTAGGATTTTTTTCACACGATTATAACATGATTTTATCCTTATAATCAACAAAACGAAGGGGAAAAGGAAAGAAAATACTTTAACGTTCGTTTTTAAGAATCTCTCATGTTCTCACACAGAACATAAAAAGGGCTAAATAAAACATTGAGCCCTGTAAATTCCTTCCAGTTTCCTAAAATTTCAACCTTTTAGCTTATAATTAGCGCGCGACACCTCAATATAAATAAAACTGTTTTTTAATAAATTGTTATTTATAATTGAAATTTAGGTTTTTTTATTAGTTTCCGTAGTTTTTTATTTTGTTTTTATTTCATGTTTATTAAAAAAGATAAATTAGGAAAATCAAAACTTAATAATAATAATAATAATAGTAATAATATTTTGTATTGTAATTAGAATATTGAATGAATTAAGATTTTAACTAAAATTATATAATTTTACATCAATATTTTTCGAAGAAAAGGTCATTCTGGAGAAAAAAGTAAGAAAAACTAATACCTATTTGTTTCTCTTTACACGAGGCGTATGCTGAGAAATTAAAAAAGTATTTATTCTCAGGCAATAATGAAAGCTACTACGTAAGAGTGCATAAGCAGATATATAGAAAGGTAACTACCATCTTCATTGGCACGTAGTCCTGTGTTATCTACATTCTTCGAACCAAGAACTATGTTTTTCAAGCAAAGACAAGTGAAAGAAAGCGCACACTATTTACCTCAGGTGCTTGCTGCCATGCGACGCAAGGGACGTGCCTGGGCGCACCCAACTGTTGCCTTGATCACCGACGCGGCCGCTGAGCGGGCTCAGCATTCCACATGCAGCTCTAGCGGTTGCTCGGCGACGAGGCTGGAGAGGGAACGGAAACGGTGCGCTACAAGACGGAGTGGCGACACTGGCGACCGAGGCGACGGTCTGAGGGATGGGGAGGGGAAACTGGGATGAGATCTTGGTGGTTGACGATTTGGATTTTTCGCGCGCGTTCATTGTATGGTCATAGGTCTCGTGAGTGTACTGCATGTTTTTTTATCACGGAAGGTGGTAGTGTTCTTCCCCCACTAGATAATAGGATCCAGTGCCGACTTACACGTCGTATTCAGGGGTTTTTCTCCAACTAGATGTCTCCCACCAGTGAAGCGCAGCCCCAGATGAGACAGTGTCAAGCTTGTGACTGATCGCCCGTTATGTATGGTAGAGCAGCGCGTGTGTTTAAGGGAAGAGGTTAGAACAAGGAAGAAGAAAAAATAGCGCACGTTCTGTGTCCTATTAGTTATGGTACTGCTCGGACCTGGAAGCCTGGAATTGATCGTCAAAAACACTGACCACTAGCAATAAGAGCAGCTGGCCAAGAGAATTCTCCTTCAAACTGCGTCTGAATTCTACCTAGTTATTTAGCTAGTTCTGCCACAGTTGGGACTCGAACCCTAGGGACCTCAACGTCAGAATTTTAGGAGTGATGCCTCTGATGACGGGGAGCTGGCAATGGTGGTTGAACAGACATTATGCAGACATCGCAATTATGACACATCATTATGTTTGGGGCGGTCATTGCGTTAAATGGCAGTTACGGCGGTTATGGCACACATAAGAGACGACTGGTATTTTTGTTGTATCATATGGCGGTCAGGTTCGTTATGAGGGTCATGACTGTTTTGCCGAACGTGACTGTAACTAGGCATATGACAATTACGACGTTTACGATGATTACTGCAGTCATCGCGGTTGTAATGATCCAGCTGTGATGATGATGATGATGATGATGATGAATGTGCTTACGAAAGGCATGGAAGCGACGATCGTTGCAAAACGCCTGAATGCCGAGAATGCTCTGTAACGGCGAACCACGCGACATTTACAAGACAGACGGTAACGGCAATGAAAACGGCCACAGAACCGTCCTTGGTGCCCGTGCAGCGAGCGGAGGGCTGGGAATGCAAGACTGTACGGGTGGCGCGGCAGCGGCGGGCGGCGAGTGGGCGGCGAAGGGTGAAACAGAGACCGCAGCGACGCACGCAACAGGGTCGGCACAGAGGGAGAGGCGGCGGCGCGGCGCCATTATTCGTCTTCCAAGGCCCCCTGCGGTGCAGGAAGTGGCGCGCGAGCTCTGCTTGCTATTCCGCGCACACGCCCCACCCCCGCGATGTCGACCGCCGTTGTGGTGGCACCTGGAGCCACCCGCGTTGCAACAAAGACAACACCTGAGTCCTTTGACGTCACCAAGATGGTGCGTTGCGGGAGGTGTACGAACGGCTTGAGACGGCGTTTTGACAGTAATAATGATTGAAGTCGAAACATGAGCGTAAGAAATTGGTTAATAAATAATTAGATAGTCACACTAACACACATTTTAAATTCATCAACCGCACCAATTTTATATTTTTTTCTCGCAGCTTTCTTCCATGCTGTGCCTGCAGATAATTTTAATTATTATAATATTAAATAAGCCTTCATTTCTGTTCTTGAAGAATAGTGATGAGAGTACGGCGCACTAATAATACGAAGTGTAAACAAAATAGTTACGTAAATTAAATTCTATGAGAATGCCGCAATGATGTATCAAACAGCATATTTTCTCGTCAATATGATTGGCAAATCTTCATTAATTTCAATAATGTTAAACACACATGTCACGTTACAGTTTTTAGTTACTTGGATAGTTCACATTCAGAACACTGGAAATCTCTTAGGAACAGAAGTACATCAAATTTCGTTATAAAGTATTTCAATGAACATCAGTTCTATTATTTTGTAATTGTTCAGCTGTTTGAGATTTGATACTTCAAGAGCAAGAATAGTGAACAAATGTAGGCTTCGCGAGTGAAACACCCAACGACGAGAAAAAAGAAAGTGCTGGACTTGCTATAACGAAGGCGTTAACAGCCTCCGCCCCTGGCAAGCGCTCCACATCGCGTTTGGTCCCGCGCGGCGTCTGTCTTTATTGGAGCCCCGCGCGCAGGCACGCTCTGTCGTGCGGTCGCCGCGCACGCACCGCCACCCGACACGCCGCTCCACAGCTCCGCTTGAGAAACGACCTTTCCTCCAAAGAACCTCGCGCTTACGAAATTGTGTTCCCTCCCACGAGGGTGACCGCGGCCTGGACGTAATGGTTCGTACGTTCATGTCCGTCGACAATATGGAGGTATGTGTTAATTATCCCGCGTTTTTTACTACAGACTTTTTCTACTTATTTAATGTCGTTTTTCAGGCTGCTAGGGCCATACAGCAATCACTGGAATTAGAAATTGGTTTCAGTAACTTGGGGTAATGGTAGTGGCAATCGCACACACACAAACAGCCATGCCCGGGGCGCGATTCGAAGCCGCAATCCCTGAAACCAAGGCTTTAGCGACCTCGGCTATCCAGGCCGGCTTTACTAAAGATTTTAGCAGTGATTGCTACCGTAGAACAGAATCTTCAAACTCTTCAGAAATAAAATTTGTTCAGTGAGAACGAACCTAACGGCAACTGTGGAACTGCATCTGAGCCAAGCCTTGTTGATAAATCTGTCTCAGAAGGAAGCAACAGTTATAACCTGACAGTTTTCTTTAGAAAACAAATGTAAGAGGTTGAAAGGGAAACGATGTCTGAAAACATAGCTTATATCAGTACGTTACACGTATAAAGTTGGCTATTTAGGACGCATTGTGATAAAAGGATATAATGGTGTATGTCTTATTTGCACCAGAAACATGTGTACTAGGTACCATGTGTACATGTGTACCTACAATATGTATACGTTGCGTAACTGTAATTAGGTTTCTTCCAAAATTTGAAGACTAATAATATTAAAGTAGAATTGAAAACATTGTGTTAGGGTAGAATTTTATGGGCACACTATAGTAATTTTAAAACTGTTCATACAAATAGCTTGTGATTGCCTTGGATGTTTTAAAATAAACTAATATCGCAATCCTGGAGATCAGACTGCAAACATTCACGCTTCTTAACCCCTACTCTAGAGTATCTATATTACTATATAGAAATGCGCGCTGAAATGAAAAATAAATAATCACTGGAAATGAAAAAGCTGACTTAACTTAATAAACGCAACCCATTTATTGAATATTGACCAGCAAATATATGGTTCTTTAAATATTTTATAAGAATTCTAAAAAGCCTAATATTAGAGAATGGGATGCCTAGTGGAAGGCTTAATATACAAACTTCATACTGTAACAGATTCAAATATCTCAGACACTAAAGTAAGAAGAAAAGGAAATTAGGAAGAATGGCCACTTATCAATCACAACATTGATAAGTGACCATTCTTCCCTCATCCACTCCCATCTAATAAAAACAACGACCAGCCACCTGTTCAAAATGTGGAGGAATATTATCAACATCACATATTACCCACGAGTGTTTAAGCCTCCAAAATCTGCGAAACTCTCTTGGTATCAAAAGCGAAATTGATGAAATATTTAATTTAATTTGAAGGTTGCAAATCAATTTTAACTTAAATTAATATTACTGGGTGGAGATAATATGATGTGAATAATTGTAAAATTTATTGTAATTCATATTTCTGTTTATTGTTGTTATTTCTGTGTACCACCAATTTAAAAAAGCAAATCTCTAGTACAAACCAATAGTGGTCGCTAATGATCGTGTTTTTAAAGCAATCTAAAATAAAATAAAATGAAAACTAGTGGTGCTTCCAACGCATATACTTCCTCGCTCTGCTTCTATGCGGTCCTTATTGCTATTCCACAACTTCATAAACAAGCAAAAGTGTATTATACCAGCAAACGTTTTCCGTACCGAGACACGACATCCGAAACTCAAAGTCAACGAACCGGCACTTACACCACTACGCAACACCAACACCGTCTGTGTCGAACAGAGCCATGAAAGAATAGAACCGACTTATAAAATGGTAAATCCATGATTAAGAAATAATTGATACGATGGTACATACGCTTTACAAATACAAGAAGTAAAAAATTGCTAAAAGTTAAAAATTTGAACAAATATATACAGACATTTCCAGTACATTTATCGCAATTACGTATGTATTAGTCAAAACGTAATTGTATCGATTTTATCATTAGGAGCCGGTAATTTTCAACATGCGAAAAACATGTCTTTCAAACATGACCAAGAAAGGCAGCGGTGAACGGCTTACTCCACATAATTTATCCGATGATCGGCATTTGGAAAATAACTACTGCGAGAAAGTATGTGCCATTCTATAGCACCACTAGTTTATTTATACATTTACCATCCCTTATTAAATACGTGTAGAAAATTTAAAGAAAAAATTTGGAGCGGTTTTTGAGAAAAATTTTTTTTGTAAATTTGAATGTCAATTTACGCAAAAACTACTCGTTTTTCCAAAAAATGGTACTTGACCATATTTGCAGTGCTAATGTTGTACAACCGACTTTGTCTGAGGCGAAAATCTTTATCTTCAATTTTGTAGTTTTTAAACAGTTTTTTGCAATTTTCGAAAAATTGGGTCTATCAACGAAAATGATACCTACGTCATTCCCTTCAAAGTTCTTCGCACTATTCAACAACAAAATATAATCAAAAAATTTGGAGCCATTTTCTTTTAACTTAGAAAATCTTAAAATGTGCTTCATGTAAAGTACCCTCAAATACTAAAATATCGGTTTCAAATTCGAGAGGCCTTGAGACGAGTAAAAACGATCGGGGGATATCAATTTAGAAGAAAATCGGCCGAACGGTTTAGGCGCTAGCGTTGATCACAGACGGACAGACGGACGTTTTGCCGTCAATCAATTTTGCAGTATGAAGAAGCAACAAATCATGGATTTTGACTACACCACGAGATAGAGGATTTTTTTCTAAATTTAGTAACAGGTTTTATCCATTTTTTTGTCACCAAACCCCTGCTATAAGAGTTTTTCTGGCGAAAATTCCCCCTTTTCCGCCGCACGATTACATAACTTTCTCTTCTTACGAAGTATTCGTAAGGCGTGTTGGATATAGCGGAGATGCCCCTCTGCCCCTTCAACCTCCTTGCCCCGCGCCGAGTGTGACATCTTCCACCGGACGGGCCAGGAGCCGCTACTTCCGCCAGCCGGAAGCAACATTCAGTCTCGTGCAGTCGTGGCAAGCAGAAGCATGTGCTGTGTGAAAAATGGCGACGTGGCGAGTTAGTCAATGTGCTCCCTCTTATCCCAAGGCATCTGGGGTATTTTGCTCTGTGCGACGCTGACCATATGTTTATTCATGTGTCGCAAACTTTTAAGTACGGAGACAATATTTAGTTTCGCTCCTCCCTTTGAAAACGTTAAAAACGTGTAAAGTGGTTTCGCACGTGTGTGCCACATGGCCAGGAGGCATCTCTCCTCTTGCCGCTTACAATTAACTCTCTCTCGAGACTCACATTTGTGCGGATCTGTAATTTGATGTTTCCGCTCTGTGTGGCATCTTCTGATCCAGGATCAGGATGGACTGGCTATAGAAGACGACTGCGAGATTTACAGCCTGCGTATATACAACTGGCAACTTCCAGGAGTTACACAGCCTGCACAAAGTTGTAATCTTTAACCTAATTATTTGTATATGTTTTCTGTGAACTAATTATTTGTATCAACAAGTTTACCACCTCACATGGTGTCAATGCTTTGCATAGCATATATGTTTTCTGTGAACTAATTATTTGTATCAACAAGTTTACCACCTCACATGGTGTCAATGCTTTGCACAGCATATATGTTTTCTGTGAACAAATTATTCGTATTAACGAGTTTACCACTCACATGGTGTCAATATTTTGCATAACATATATGTTTTCAGTCAACTAATTATTTGTATTACAAGTTTAACACCTCACATGATGAGAATGCTGATCATACAGCAGATTGTTTGTATAATCTGACCACTTTGGTACAATTAAACTAGATGAAAGGTTCCAGATTATTTATATGCACTCTGAGAAACCGAGGAGTGTGAGATTAGCTGCCCCAAAACAACATTTTCCTACAGTCCACTGCTGGAGCAGCAACATTCTCACAAGGCGAGAAAGTAAAAATTATTACCATCCAGTTTTTTAGATTTGTTTTTGGTTTGTTAGATACCCAGGACCTTAAACAAAATACAAAGGACAACAGCTTCAATTTTGACTGAAAAATGTAAATACTTGATCGTGTTATTCCACCTATTATCAAAACACATTTATTGATTGAACTTTCATACTCAGTGCGTGACTTCTTCCGGCACAGCCGATCATCCGTGACAGCAAAACTTCAAGGAAAATACCGCGCGTCATTAAATATTTCCTATACACGTGTTACGTTAGGTAACAGAAACTTCTTTTACTTTCTCGCTACGGAGTAGAGAAAGAGTTATGAAATGCTACGCAAAAATGCGGTGAATTTTTGGCAGAAAAACTCTTATTACAGACCACTGGCAGTGAAAAAGTGGATAAATGCAGTTACTAAATTTAGAAAAAATCCTCTACCACATAGTCAGAATCTATGTTTTGTGAGCTCTTGATAGAGAAAAATCGATTGACGGCAAAACGTCGGTCCGTGTATGAACTACGCTATCGGCTAAACCGTTCAAACGATTTTTTCCAAAATTGATATTCCCCAATCCATCTGAATGATCTTGCGGCCCCTTGAATTTGAAACCGATATTTTAATTTTGATGAGTACTTTGCATGAAGCTGGGACATTTTCAAAATAAAACTAGTGGTGTTACAACAGCACATACTTTCCCGCGTCATTGGAAACAGCTACGTAGTACTGAAATATTCCACTATATGCGCTACTAACATCTTAGTTATTATTTGAAGACGTCCAATTCAACCAGGAAGCGAACAACTCACAGTTTTCATCGCAGTGTTGTCAGAACTATGTGAATTCAACAACTGCACAAAAATAGAATACAAAAGTTTTGTAAACCTGTATTGGAAGAAGAAGCCTAATACCCTGGACAATATAGAAATGCATTAATGTGTAAATGTATTACAAAAGGTCGAACGTAAGAAACGAAGAAAGAAATAATATACAAAATTGCAAATTCTAATTTACGACGCATCCAGTTGTCCAAAGCGCAGTAAATTTACAGCGGGCTCTTATGTTTGTCACACAATTATAGAAAAACTACTCGTATTTTGAAAAAAATTGATATGATCTTATTTCAAGATGAAGTTTTATAAATACTTTTAATTGAAAAAAATTGTATTTTTAAAATTGTACACTGAAAAAAATGGCCATTGACTCTCAACTACAAACCCATGGTTAAGTGTCTTCCAGTTGTGACGATCGATTTATATACTGTGGCAATAATCGTCATAGATGACGTGCTGGTAGCTGATTGTCAAGCTAACCAACCGACGAAGGTTGGGAAGTACGCGAATTTTATAACCATCAGTTGAATTCGTATAACGTTCCAATTGGTTCCCGCAAAAACAGGGTTCTCAACGGCTGCTCAACGCTTCGGGATGGTAAATGATTTATTTAGTGTGGTTGAGATTATCAACCTTTGGCGGTAGACTAGCGCGGCCTGAGCATTTGACAGCTGGATAGACGGACGAGTTTCAGAGTGTGATTAACAATGCTTCTGGAGATAGTGTTCACATATTTTAAGTTTCCAAAAGACGAAATATTAAGACGAGTATCTGCTGAATCGATTCCATGAGAATGCTCGTTGTCACTCAATGATAAGTGAAACATATTTCATGTGAGGTTACGGCCACATTACTCTTCTCGAGTAACAAGTATTTTTAACGTATAATTTATGATTCATTGCAGGTTTATCGTTTGGCGGTACACGAAGATGTGTGTGTGTGTGTGTGGGAATCCAGTACATGATTTGGAAAAAGAGAGTATTCTGTTGTGAGAGTAGATAGCAATTGTGCCGAATCTTTATAAGAAGAAAATTTTAGAATCTCGAAAATTCTGTTGAAACTTGGTTATGTTGATTATGGTATTTCGTTGTTGATGAAAATACGCAGTATATATGTTTATGAAAAGTGTTGAAATGTGTCAGAGAAGTTGTTGATTAAGACCAGAAAACTTTACACACGCAGAACGTTTATACAATGGGCACTGCAAAATGATGTGCAACTTGATGCCATTGAATGTGTGTTTATTGAAGGATGAGTAAATGAACGCAATTTTTAAACAATCAAGTTAAGATGTATGTGATTTGAATTGGATATCACAGACCTGAAAACCTCAATAGGCTCTATTTGATGTCAGCTTATGGTGTCATCCTGTGGTGCTGTGCTTTTGAATTCTTGCAGTGTTATTTTGTTCCGTGCTGTGTTACATACCAGCAATCACATTGAAATGTAGTGTACATAAGTGAAAAATGTTGACAACTGATTTATTGAATTTACTATCCGTACTTACGTATAGTATACGGGAAAGTAGAAATGGTTTCATAGTTTTTTGTTACATTTAGTTGCTGGACACTGTGAAGAATGTTTGAGAGGGTGGTGCAGTTTCAAGGTTAAAAAACCTTGATTTTTCGAAAATTGCAAAATTTCAAAATATTTTCGATGTATTTCAACAACTACAATTAGAAAGATAGAGATTTTTTCTTATTTAAAATTGTTCTTTAAAGAGAGATTTTGAAATAAGGTAATATACACTTTTTTTGAAAATTTGAGTACTTTTCGCGTAATTTTGCGAGAAAATACGTGCTGTTTTAGAACCACTATTTAGATTTTTGATATGTAAATAACTGCTGCACTGAATATAATGGATATTATACAGTATTATTGCAGTATTCGTGGAGAGTGCTTTTGTTGAAATATTTAGTTTATTGCAGTGTTTTAAGATAAAATAATTTTATGTGAATTATTCAGCACCATTTTTGCTGGTGCATTAATCTTTGAATTAAGAATAATTATTACAATATTACATTATTGAAAATAATTAGTACAATTATTGTCCTGTAATATGAGCGCCACTAAAACGTAACATATCAATATATTTCACATAATTTGTTAAGTAGACATTCTCTCTCATTCTCACACATTTTGTGCCTGCGTTGTAATTCGTCAGTGAAATATATCGTTTTAAAGAAACGTTATGTTTGTGCTTATGTTCAATGGAAACGCTAAGCATACTGAAAAGTATCGCCAGAGAGAAAATATACTTGCCTCAATACAAACGGCAAAAATGCAATCCTGTGAATTGAGGTGTGAATGTCGTCAGCCTTGTGTCGAATCTGGGCGTGACTCAATTCTGCAAAGTTCACCAACTGCAACGCAAATAATATTCTAAATCTATCTTCAATATGGTCTGGGAAAGGTTCAATTTATTCTCAAGGAACTCAGGCTGCGGCAAATCTTGAAAAATAATACAAAACATGATACAGATATTCTTCGCTGGAACGGTAAAGCAATTATTTCTAAATAATCTTAAGAGAAACACTGAGTTTATTTGTACCTTGTCTTTTTACTTTTACAAACACTAAAATGAATAGAAAATATACATATTCAGAGTATTTACAGAGAAAATTCCTACGTATATATGTTTGTGTGTGTGTGTGTGTATGTACGTAATGGAGAAGTTTACGCAATATTTTTTAGCAAAAAGCTCGCCCGTGATCAACAGTCTAGTGCAATACGTACATAGAATTTGTCCCATAATTAATATTTCTCCACCAATAATGGTACAAAGTGCACTTATAAATATAACATTCAATCCATTGTAATTACCTCCTAAAACATTTTTGAGTGTTTAATGAAATAGAAAATACTCTTTAAACGAACATATTTCTTGGTACACTTTTATGCATGCAACGCAAACACTTGATGCCAGTTCTTTTCAGTTTCTGTGATTGTTATTCGTGGAAGCATATGCAGGAAAGCAGACATTTTATTAAAGGGTGAGAACAGAATTTTTCCGCAAAGATGTTCTGTAATTGTTAATTAATTTAACGGCTTCCCGGCAATGTCTACACTTTTTCAATTCAGTCAGTATCTTTATTCGGATGTCAATCAGTATTATTTTTTGGATAAAATAATATATTGTGGAGAAAGAAAAAGGAACATTTTTTATTCATGCATTTTATCGTTTCTTTATAGTCTGTAAAAAATGGTTCATTGGAATACAGCATCGAGAATGCCATTGCTTATTGGTCGATTTCTACTCTCACTGTAGTTCTGTGCTTTATTAGGGAACGTCCACTTACAGATACAAATTGTGTATCCTATATTTCGAAAACTTAATCAAATTTATTGCGACTAGTAACTTCTATCAAATTTGATGCCAGTTACTGATTGTAACTTACTTTCTTGTTTCCAATTTGTTTACTCGAAAATAAAGTATTACTGCAGAAAATGTACATTAAATACTGAATTTCCGGAAACCAAAAACTTGTCTCTAATACTGCGATGTGTCGTATGACCATCGCACGTCGCCACCCCAGTGTCACGCCACATTAACAGAAGCTCGGAAGAACGGACGGCCTCTCGCCTCGCCTGATCAGTTCCGCACAGCTGCGTAGGCCTCTCCACACCCTGAACAATAAATCCACCCCCTTTGTGCCTCCAACAAAATGAGTGACTCCCGGAACAACCGCTTTAGAGACTTGGCGCTAGCACGCAGCAAGATAATCCCTAAGTCCAATAAACATATCACAAGTCACAGCAGAAGAGCCACGTGCGCACTTCTCTGTGCTAAACAAAGACATCCAATGGCCGCGAAAGCAAGCGATCATCTTATCCAACCAGGTTACAAATGACATAGAAAATTCTGGAACTCAACAAACCGACCTATGAAAACGCTGGGCAGGAAGCACGTGATAACCCTTGCATGGTGCGAAAGAAAGAAGGGGGAGAAACACAGCGAGAGGCTCGAATTTTAGACGGGTGAAAAACACGAGAGAGGGTGGTCCAGCAGAGAACGGGCAGAAATAGCGGAGGACGGTCGAAATTATCCACAACATAAAAAAGTTACAGTTAGAGAGCGGCCGAATATCGGCTCTTAGCGAAATTACTAGTGAGAGCAACGGTGAAACACGACAATAGCAGTTGGTGAGAGGCAAGCATTGTGCCGACCACCACGAAACCTGCCCGGCCTCCGTCCAGCCGCGGAACTTATTCCACACAGCCAGATTTTGGCTTACAACGTCATACGTGGTCCAGGTGACGTGTGACGGCTTGAGACTCGCGCCAGCGCTACGTTATTGCTGCGCTGACATCCACCGCCGACATCCCGAGCGCCGGAGCATTCATCCCGGGGGGCAATTGTGAGGCCTGCGTTCCCACGCTCCAGCGTCGCCCCTGAGGGTCCGGCTGCATCAATCCATCGATCGGTGAGCAATCCCGTCGCGGTGACGTAGCCATTACGCTATCAACACCTTGTAAGTCATCATCATCATCATCATCATCACTTGTTTGGTAGCCCAAAACAGTATTTTCGTGTCTGCAAGAACAGTTTTTCTAATAAATGTGTCCCCGCCATTTTGGCCGGGTGAAAAACTTAACTTCTGAGTAAAGTCTTCATTATTTTGAAACAAAGAAACCAATGCAATCCTTCGACCCAGGGCACTCACCCCTGAGACGCTCAACGCCGGCAGTGAAATAGCAGGTAAGTGGGCGTGCGCTTGGCGCCCCTTTAAATAAATTTAGCGCGTGTCCCCCCCTGCTATATGGGAACGACCGTCATATCATCAGTGTGTCGGCGCTTCCATTCTGTGGTGTGACCCCCCCCCCCCGATTCCGTTCCAAAGAATCGGCATCCGACGTGGGCGGTTGCATCACAATACGTTGTAAAAACCCATGTCGTAATCGAAAAATCTTTTAGGTAATGGAACACAATTATTTGTGAAGGAGCAAGAATTGCTATCTAATCCACCAATTTGCTCTACACAAATAAATATTTTCACAATATTCAACAAAATAAAGCAATAATTTGCGTGAACTAGGAAAGCCAATTTACAAAGCTCAATTTTTAAGACCAGAGCTTCCATTTAAAATGTATACAGTACCATAGCAAATATTTTTGTTGTTTTACCATTGTACTAGTCCAGGTAACATGCATTTCGTTTTTCTGGTGCGTGCCAGGTGCTGGTGACGTTTGAAAGGAAATGTATGCTATTTCTATTTTTTAATTTCAAAATATAAAATATGAAATTGTCAACATACTACAATTGCAAAGTTAATGGAGTGGAAGTATTACAGAAGAATATCATGAAGCTTTTCCCCCTTTGACGTAAAAACTAATATGACAGAAAGTAAACATTAAATTTTTAGAACTTATGTTACGCAGTTGCATTTTAGTTTCAAAGGAATTCCTTGAGTCAATTGGGAAATGTTGAAAACATTTATGGATGGTCGTAGACGAAATTGTGTTATCTACGTTTTTGTTGCAATATCAAACTTTTACTCCGAAAATGAAATTAAATAGTCTTCTTAACTTTTTCTCAACAACATATTGATAATACAATCAAATTTTGCACAATATGAACATTCAAAAATTTCAAGAAGAAATTGATAATACTACTAATTTCAGGACGTTTCCCATAAATATTTCAGATATTGCACCACGAAATATTCTAATAAAATTTCTTCCTTTTGAATAAACCACTGCATTTTTAAACATAATAGTTTGTAGTAAAAGAGTGGTATGTATATATCCGTAATGAGTACTTGGTTGGATAAACTATATAACATCTTCATTGGTATTCGTATATTATCAACGAATATTTACGAACCACATGTTAGTGCCAAAATAATGTCCTCCTTCTCTTTGTGAAGACCTTTAGTGACAATAATAACCATTGACCGTTCAACAATTTATCGAAATTCACCTTTCTACCCACAACATTCTAATTTGGCAACATTTTATACCGCTGGAGCATTTTCGCGCTTCTTTTGCCACGATCAAATCAGTGTGTTAGGCAACACTCCACCAAAACAGCGCAGTGAGCGTTAAATAGATGCCCGCTTTCAAACGTCCGGCCTCACCTCCTCCCCCTGTTCGTAGTCAGAGCTACAGGATCCGTCTGGTGTTGGACACGCCATAAACGCAGCGCTGGTTGCTGGGCCGGGGGCCGCGAGGCTTGTCGCACGCACATCGGACGTCGCATTCGACGCTCGCGTGCCACCACGTCACGCGCTGTCACCCTGCAAAACAACAGCGGCCGCTGCTGGTGTGTACGTTGCACGCTAATCATTTTTCCACCTTTCAGAAAGCCTTTGCTCTAATGGAAGAAGTAAGGAGAGATACATATAACCTCTTCAAAAAGAGCAAGTGAAATTTTTATTCGGGGCTGATTTCAAGATTTCCCCACACGTCATATACAGTTTTTACTGTTTTTTTGACAAATAAATATAAAAAGTACAACAATAAGTAAGTGTAAAACAGGTTATATCACGGAAAGTGTCGGCGATCTTTCCCCGCTGAAATATGATAGCCGGTGCTGTCGCTACACACGTCAGATGAATAGACTTTCTCGGCTGGGTATCTCCCCCGGCGGGGTACTTTTCTAACGAGGACAAGCTATAAACTCCCAAATGATCTCCCGACAAAAAGATAAATTTAAAAATATTAAAGAATATAGCTCGTTTATGGGTCAACGGATAAGTTTACAAAGTCAGGAATCAAACGTCAATAACTAGTGTAGAGATTTTGATGAATACAGTGAGATAAAATACAATTTATGATGTTGGCAACATGTCTATTGTACGTGGTCTTTGTAAAACTTCACGATCGACAGAAGCACGTAGGTGTCATGATGTTCATGTATATAAATTTTGTGATCCAAACCAAAATTTTACAAACTATAAATTCAGTCCACCAGATAGCCATTATAAACAAATTTTTCGCACCTGTATCTCTTTGCAACCATCTCATCAACCGATATTCAAATCTAAGCAACAAGTATGGAGACACATACAAAGTCTTTGAAAATAATGTGTATGCTTTTGGAGAAGAATTATTGCGTTTCACAATACGTTTTCCCGCCAAAACCGTAATATTTTACAATTAAAACCTCATAACTTTCCAAACATTTTGTATTTTTCTCTTCATATATCCATGTTATTTGAATGTCGTTTTTTTTCGAAGCAATAAACTCACGGTTTTATATTTTATTTTGTCATTTATTTTCATATAGTAAGCTGTGAAAGTTTTATTTCGAGAATCTACTGAATGTATTCGCACAGTTTCCGTGTTTCATTTTCAAGACACATCAGATTTTGAAGATTGTCTTTCAAACATTAACATTAAAATTAGACATACTGCGAGGGGCAATTTGTCCTAACGCAACATCATCGAATACAATTTTTTATCTCATAAATTTGATGTAACACAAACTTTTAGAGTATATTGTGAGAGAAGAATAAAACTAACGCACAGAAATATCTCTGATATTTTCTGCTATCACTGCCTCCAACAAGTATAACGGAATATTTACTTGAGTGACCAGCAAGAGAGCAAACGTATTCCCCAGAGAATGTGATACGCCACGACAAATAGAAGTGCTCTGGTGGTATGTAACTTCCAGTGGAAACTCTTGCTTTCAGTGTTTATATTAGGAATACAAATAATCGCTTTCATTTCCTTAACTTGTGAACTTACGCTATTTCTCTTGTAGTTCCCTTGTAGTGTCACTATATTTTCCAATAAATAAGGTTATTAAATTAAATTATAATGTGTAAAGTTATCGACAGTTACCTTTTAAACGTCATGTTCCTCCATGTACAATACCTGGGACAAGTCTGCCAATTAATTTGTATGGGACTCACCCTTAGTATCAAATAGCTGATATTTTCTTCTTATTTGTTTCCATTTCATGCATTTATAAAGTATTCCTTTCTTCCCTGCTCTCTGTATTCCTCACAAACGCCTATTTTTTTACATTTTCTTTATTTCCCTCAAAACATTTCGCTGTGCTTTTATCTCCTTTCCTCTCCCTTTATTATCAATCGCTCCGGCAGCCTGTTCTTCCTGGATACAAGCCTGGTGACCATTCCGCACGCGTGCGTCTCTTATTCCGCGAACCGCCGCCCCTGCTTTCCCCACCTCCTCTTCCTGCGCTGGGACCGCAGCGCGACCCGCCCCTGGGCAGGGGCTAATCCGCCGAGGAAAAGCCCCGGTCGGCGGGCGGGCGCGTCCACGCCCGCAGCACAGCGTCCATTGTTTGAAGAACAGATGCACTCGCAGCGAATCCGCTCGCTAGTGCGCGCCACGACGTGGGGAGGGGGGCAAGCGGGGCCAGAGGAGCTGGATGCGGGGAAAGGAAGGGGGCGGAGCGGGGAAGAGGCGGGGCGAGCCGCACCGTGGATTGGTGAGAGGGGAGCGGCGTGGAGAGGAAAAGAAGGTGGCGGCGAAGAGGCGGGACGGAAGGAGATGAGAGGAGAAGAAAGGGAAAGAGGGAAAGAGAGGGGAAAGAGAGAGGTGACGATGAGAGGGGAGGGGAGGAGAGGAGAGGGGAGTGGATGGGTGAGAGGGAGATGGGGGAAGGAGAGGGGAGGAGTGGGAAGGAGAGGGTAGTAGAGGGAAGGAGAGGAGGAGGAGAGGGAAGAAGAGGGAAGGAGAGGGAAGGAGAGGGGAGGAGAGGGAAGTAGAGGGAAGGCGAGGGGAGGAGAGGGGAGGAGAGGGAAGGCGAGGAGTGGAGAGGGAAGGAGAGAAGATGAGAGGGGAAGAGAGGGGAAAGAGTCAAGAGGAAGGGGAAAGAAGGGGAAGAGAGGGGAAAGATGTAAAGAGAGGGTAGGGGGAGAGAGGAGGGGATGGATGAGAGGGGGAGGAGATGGGATGAGAAGGAAGGAGAAAGGAGGAGAGGGAAGAAGGGAAGAGAGGGGAGGAGCAAGGCAGGACGGAGCGGGATGGACGGAGCGCGGGTGAGGCGCGAAAGGCGATGACGAGGCAGCATCGTAGGCGAGAACCAACGAGGAAAAACGGGGTTACTGTTGGGCAGTGGCAGACAGAAATGGGTCGGAACTCTGCGAGTAAAAGGCATAGAGGAGAAAGTGCATTGAGGGTGTGAGGTGAGATCGGAACAAAAGGAGCTAGAGTGGCGGAGAGCAGCGTCGTGGGGCTCGGTGTAAGGTATCAGCGGAATGCTCGGCACAGGAGGGGCACAGGAAGGGCGGGAATGAGCGACATGTAAAAGGGGGAGTTGGAGAGCGGTCGCAATGGAACGGGGCCGGAGCGGGATAGGAAGTGATGTGGGCTAGGTAGCGTGTAAAATGAGGAAGGGTTGGTACAATGACATGGCGAAAAATAAACCGTACGGAGGAAGCACTGGAACGGAGCCTTCGCAGAGCTTGACGCCAAAAGTGACACGAAGACAAGT
The DNA here is from genome assembly GCA_031308135.1 of Acheta domesticus. NCBI lineage: Eukaryota > Metazoa > Arthropoda > Insecta > Orthoptera > Gryllidae > Acheta > Acheta domesticus. The sequence goes on along the minus strand of JAHLJT010000631.1, from coordinate 217,919,288 downwards.
GAAGCGAGGTAAATTGCAGGGAGTTGATAAACAAAATGAAGTGCGATGAAGTGAAGTGCGATAAAGTGAAATATGATGAAGTGAAGTGCGATGAAGTGCAGAGAAGAAAGACGAGGTTAAGTGAACCGGGGCGGGACGAACAGATGATAAGACATGTTGTGAGCGGGGAGGTGGACTAGCAGAGACGAGACGTAGCTGGACTGGCACGTTGGAACCAGATGGTGATTCTTATTGGCAAGAGGGGAGCGGGGCGAAGCACGAAGAGTTGGACTGGGCTGGGAAAGTGGGACCGGACGAATTGGAGAGTAAGTGACATGAAGATCTGTGGGTGTGATGAAGCAGGGACAGCTGCTGTTGGGATTCCGACTGAACCCCGCTCGCTTCATGTTCAGGGCTTCGTTGCCCAGTGAACCGAGCGCCGCGATGCGTCGTTTTGCGCAACAGTATGCAGGCCCAACGGCCACCCAGTGCTTCCCCAGGACAATAGCCGCGATGGGATTGGATCGTCTGATGGACCCTATAATCGTAAACAAACGGAAAATGGAAAAAAAAGAGGCGTAAATCTGTTTTAAATATTTTGCTGAGACATTTAAAAAATGGTATAAAATGATTACGTTTTACTTCAATGTGATTTTCATTTTCTTAGACACATCATGTGTGTCTCTTTTCATTACCAAGAAGTGATTGTCCAGGTGCATGCCCTCCAATATTTATACAGCTTGTTAAGACTAGTGACAGTATCCTAGAAAACTTGGTAATAAAAACTGACAAACTTTTTAATGCCGTAATGCTTTGTTATCATTAGATTACTTTATAAATTGTTTATACTTTTTATTTCATTTGTGTTACGTCTGTTAATGCAACAACACAAAAATTAACGTTTTAAATTATTTTGACGTTTAATATTTAGTAGAAATGTTTTTATGTTTAAACTTTGAAATTGTTACGGACGTAAATAGCATATTTTCAACGTTCTTTAATAGGTAGGTGGTGAACAGTGCGTACAAATTGCATTTAGTATTTTATCGTATTTATCATTTAAGGTATTCTGTCTTTAAATAACGTCATGTAAGTGAGCAACGCAATTTTTGAGTGATACCACAGAGGTACTAGCCATATTTGCAGAATTCTCTCTCAATACAACACTCCGATAACTTCTGTAAAGTGAAACACGATTACGTGCTGAGCATTCTATCTTCCAGGAATCACTGCCAAGACGTTATTGCGCCGTTACCATTTTGATTGCCTCATTCCGCCAACGTCAACTCAATCCTATTGTACTCGTCTCTCTGCCACTCAATTAGGCATTCTCAGTCCCATAGTTATCCGCTTTTATACGTCTCCCAATTTTCTATCATTTGCGCCTAAATAAGTTGTTTTTCTTCAGTTATACGTAGTATAGAGGAAGAGTTGTGGATTTCGTAAAAAAAATCGGTGGAAACATCCGTTTTGTGTGCCTCAAAGGAAAGATATGAGATGTAAGACAACTTATCAGCAGAAACGGATGAATGTATTGATGAATGTGGCGATGGTTGTGTGGTTGGATTAGTGGATGGATGTGAGTGTTGCACATAACACGAAAAGACAAGAAGCTTTTTGAGCTCAAAATTAGTACACATGCCAGAATAAACGCTGCTAGAGACGATATTTACGTTTCATAGAAGTAGCAAGGAAATCCACGAAGTTTTTTTTTTACAAAAACTCAGTAAAATTTTAAAAACTGGCACCTAATCTTGAACTACGGGAGCTGGAACATTGAGTTAATAGATTATATGTAGACCTTGGGGCAATAACATGTTATGCCACATTTTTTATGAAATTGAGATATTATTGTTTTTCGATGCCCCGTAGATGTATCTAGTTGGATTTATATTTTAAGGATTCACCGCAAGCTGGCAGCATAATTCATAAATTGATGTTTTTTTACCTTAATGTGTTGAATGCAATGTGTAAACCTTTACTCTCCGTTCTCTCCGTTACTCTCCGTTGTGGCATAGCCTGTTACTTTCCCCAGTTCCTATCACAAATTATATCTATTACCTGTCCCAGTTCCTATTACAAATATAATACGCTCAGACACGGATTAGAGCAACGGTGGATAAATAAATGCTTCGCATCCAATGAAAAACACCAGAACCTGTAAAATTCTTCAGGTCACTTTAACTAACGCAATGACAAAAGGTCAACTGCCCGTGAGGCATATGCCACCAAACCCTTCCCGCAGAAGGCGGTATCGAACCGACTTCACAGACAGATCCGCTTACAACAATTGGAGTGCTTGAGCGTCGCACCAAATCTGCGGTTGAGGCTGTGCGATCTCTTGTAGTCACGCAGTCAAGATGAGGGTCATTTCATGCTACATTCACACAACGTGGTCCAGAATACCTGTTCAGAGCTGCCTTGCACATTTTGGATTGGAATGCGCTGTATTTGATGGATTGTTTGCAGCGCAGTCCTCAAGACCTGACGTAGCTCGTAAGCACGCAGATGCAGGTACAGGGAACGTATCCGCTTTCAATAGGAAATAAATGAATTGCATAATAACAAGTTGATTCCCTTGTAATCATTGCATGATTGCTGGCACAATACATAAATACATTCTACATGTGATAAGCTGTACGCCTTACACAGTTTAAGTTGAGAGCGATTCACAAATTAACACTTTTATGTACGCGAAATCACATATATGTTGAGATTGAACATTAAACGAATTTGAAGCTGAATTCTTCGTTCAAAGAGATGTTAAGTGGGGAAAAAACTTCTACCTCCTCACGGAGCCCAAAGCAGCAGCGCAGTCATGTGCAGAGATGCTGTGTTCAACTCGAACTGAATTTTCATTCCAACGGCGTCGGACGCGCCGAGTGCTTTCTCCACATTGGGCTCTTAAGGGCTAGTCCATAAATTACGTGGCGCAAATTTCGAGTACTTTCAATACTCCCTCCCCCTCGTAACGCACTTCTTTATCCCTATGTAACACAGCGTAAAGCTGCTTCAGACCCCCCTTCCTTCCCCTTTAGCGTTACGTAATTTGTGGATACCCCTTAGAGAGGATGGTTGATTAGCCTATCAGGAATGGATGTTCAAATCGTTCTGGAAGATTCCAGGAGCATTGAGCCGTTTAGAACGTTAGTATTCGTTGCAAGGGTAGCGTGATCAGTAGAGACCGGAAAAATATGTAGTATTAAACGTCAAAATATGTACATAAATATGTAATGAAAACAGTACGAATATGTAATACATATGTAAAATCGTATACAGAGTGTCCAGAAGCTCCCGTTACAAAAAAATACCACAAATTCTGTGTTGTCAGACATGAAGAATGGCAGGTCCAGTTTTTCTGAAAAAAATTTTGTCTTTGAGAAAATTGAGTTTCAAAATCACTTCCGGGGCGCGAAATTCAAACTGGCCGCAACGACACTGCAGACAGCGGCTTCACTTTCTGCGCGGAGCATTTCCTCGTTTCTCCGCGTAAACGGTGAAAACAGTCGAGTAATATTCTGGAACGCATCGCGTTGCTTACACTAGAATAATTAATAGTATCAAGTATTTGCAGGTTCTATTCAATAAATATTTAAATGTACGTATATAATACCGGGTTTGGTAAAAATGATAGCCACGGTACACGGCGGCGTAAACATAAATTATGAACAGGATCCAACATTCATGAAAAAGATTGAATCTCCTGTAATGCTCAAATTGTAATTTTTAGCACATATTAATATGAACTAGTGCTTTGAGCGTAAGATTGCCACGTAAATGATAGTCTCCTGAAGATTATTCTAAATATCGTGATACACTAAGAAGTATTTAGGAGATAAAATATTCGTTAATGAAAATACTGCGTTTATTGATTATCTTTTGAATTTGAATTGATTCTCTCGGTTGTCATTTTCTGAATTCTCAAACTAACCATAGCCAGCTTTAAACTTCTTCATAACCGCTGGACGGTTTATATAAGATGTAGCCCTAATTGATGGATAGCAATATTTCCCCCCTCAAAAATATTGCATCTTTCCTGAATCAAAGTATCTGTTGTGCCGTAAAAGATTCATGAACTTCAATACCACCCGTCAAATATTATTTTAGCTGAAGTAATATGTGGTACAGTAAGAGCACTTCCTGCTGCCGCAGCGAAAGCGTTCCGAAATAACTGCTATTGCAAAATATGCTAAACTGTTCTACGTGGAACATCGAAGTTAAGGCAAGCGGCCTCTACTATCCATGTCTCGAAGTTGAATGACCATTCTACCCGCCGCTTTGCTTTTCCAGATGCAAGATGAGAGCATGTCTTTCTCCCAAATATTGGAGTTACTTCGTGAAACCATTTCATAAGGCAGTTGACAGCTACTCGGGAAAAGTATTCTTTGAGTTGTTTTGTTTCTTTGAGCTTGCATTGTAGTTTACAGATACGTACACAAATGAGTAACGACCATTTCTTCAATTTAATTCTTCGAGGTTACTAAGTAGTACAGAATGTAAGGGAGTAGAAACAGTTCACTACTACACGACTTCAGTGCTGTAATTTTCAATATTTTTCTTTGATAGTTTCATAATGTACAACAAAAATCAACAAAGAGGAAAAAAATATGCAGTATAATCAATTTTTAACTCCAAACTTTCTTTTGAATTATTTAATTTTTTAAAATTTATTTTAATTTATTTTAATGCAGAATCATTATCCTTACTACTTAAATATTTTAGAACATGCATATTTTGCTACTTTAAATTAGTTAGAAATACTTTACATGCAAGTCCTAAATCTTTCAGTTATATCTCTACATGTTCAATATTTTCATTTGTTTAAAAAATTAATCAATTTATAACTTTTCCATTTAATAATTGCATACTTTTTTGAACTAAAAATTTTAATTGGATAATGTTTGTAGATTTTACATCAAAACACCCTAATAATTACGTAGTTTTATGTTGGTTATTTTTTTACTTATGAGGGATTTATATCTCAAAAGAATATTTTATGGGAAACAGGAATAAACATAAACAATATGCAAATTAAATCATAACTGCAACACTATTGCGCTGTATATTTTTTGCTCCAAAACATATCTGAAAATTCATAAAATTATTTTCACATTGAAAATTGAATTGTCACATTGAAAAGTTGTAAGGAAAAAATTTAATTTAAATAAGCCATTCGCGGGAAATCTCGCACACTGTTCGAAGGCTCCTGTTCGAAATGTTCCAATACTCCTTCCTCTGTAGCGACAGATGAGCAAGACACACCTGCATCGACACTTCCGGCCGCTAAAACTGACCCCGACGCACGTACTCTTGCGTCGAGGCGCAGAAAAACGCAATGGGAAGGGTGTCTTCTGCTCGGGTATCTCTCGGCGTACACTCGAGCTGCCGTACGAGTGTTGCTCCGGCACTCGCCGAAGACTAAGTACATGTCGCAGTAATCATGAATTGAAAACATGCTTATTATGGCCTCCTCGCACTTCAACTCGATATTTCTACTAATTTTCCTTGACGGCACTTAGCTTTAGTTTACGCTGCTGGCGGCGGGACGCTGGAAGTGGTACGCGGGGGGAGGGGAAGGGGAAAGATGACTCCCTGCAGGTGCTTTCTCAGCGATGACCACTGTGCGAGCCTGGTTTCGAACTGCGCAATCTGTTGTTTTGAGGTAAAACGGACATGCGTCCTGATGGGCGAATCACTAGGCGGCGGTGGGAGGTTCGATATACGATGTAAACCACGATGTGGCGCGGCCTAGCAAGTGACAAATGCAAGGACACCGACCATAATAGGAGGTGCGAATAGCAGCGGTCCGGTAACCTCAGTGAACCATGGTCGAACTTTTGCCTGCTAGAATGTTTGAGTTCTTTTGAAGTATTTGTACAGCACGCAATGCAACATCACAGTTTTTCACAGTGTTTTCACACCAGTAATATACTAGTTTTGTATTTTTTATTCATTGTTGCATGGCACATACGGTGACGCTATTTTATCTCTGTTGATATTGACCTGTGGGTTAGGTTAATGGTCTACGTGCCCCTACAATGATTCTTCAATGCACTGGTTGGTCTGCATTACCACAAATGACTGTAACAAGCATCAATTCAAATTCCGCGCCCAGAGATAACTCAGCATTTTCATGGAACGGGAATTCAGGAGACGAATATTTCATTTCCAAAACGCTTTTAGTACATCACGATATTTAGAATAATCTTCAGGAGACTATCATATACGTGGCAATCTTACGCTCAAAGCACTAGTTCATATTAATATGTGCTAAAAATTACAATTTGAGCATTACAGGAGATTCAATCTTTTTCATAAATGTTGGATCCTGTTCATAATTTATGTTTACGCCGCCGTGTACCGTGGCTATCATTTTGAACCAAACCCGGTATTCTATACGTACATTTAAAATATTTATTGAATAGAACCTGCAAATACTTAATACTATTAATTATTCTAGTGTAAGCAACGCGATGCTTTCCAGAATATTACCCGACTGTTTCACCGTTTACGCGGAGAAACGAGGAAATGCTCCGCGCAGAAGGTGAAGCCACTGTCTGCAGTGTCGTTGCGGCCAGTTTTAATTTCGCGCCCTGGAAGTGATTTTGAAACTCAATTTTCTCAAAGACAAAATTTTTTTCAGAAAAACTGGACCTGCCATTCTTCATGTCTGACAACACAGAATTTGTGGTATTTTTTTGTAACGGGAGCTTCTGGACAACCTATATAATATGTAATATTAAAATTCTGTAATTAAAAATCATTTACATAGCAAGAAATTACATTTAGAAAAACTGCTCACTTTACATCACACAACTTTCTTGTCAGTAGTAAAAGCTTAATATAGTGTAATCCAGGACAGTAGTTTCGCAGCCAGCCAAGTCGCAATAGAAGCTATCGCACTAACTGGCAAGATTTACGATCAGCATACATACATTAGCATAACATCTTCATCGAAGTGTTACACGTCGGCGATCGCAAATTTTTCTCGGAAATTAAGGTTAGAGGTCACAAATCGCTATTTTAATGATATTTTGGACACCTAGATTTTCCCAATAATGTAGGAAAAATTCCGATTTAAAAAATACATCTTTTCGTCAAAATATGGAATTAAAGTAAAGAAAATTGATAAAATAAGAAAATTTATTGTGAAAGCTGCAAAATATGTAATAAAGTACTAAATATGTAAAATATAAAACGAAAAAATCGGATACTGCGTCAGGAGGGTGATGATTCGCCAAGATTTTGAGAACGGTAAGTAGAAAGACAGAAAATATGTAATTACATAAAAATCCGGTCTCTAGTGATCAGATCTGCAAGATATTCTGAGAAGCGCCGTCGGTTGCGCCGCTGACGCGTGCGGTTATCAGGCCTGGCGGAGGGTTCGTGCACGCGGGTAGCCGCGCATCCTGTCTGGATGCTGTAAAAGAGCGCAAACCAAGCGGCTTCTGTCCCCACGAAATGTATGCAATAAAATAAACGTTTGCATAAATTCAGTTTTGCATGCTGGGCCCGAACAATACCCACCCAGTGCGTACGTCTCTTGCATTCATTTGTTTCTTGTCACGCAATCATCTCGACAGGATGATCTAAACGAGAAGACATCCGTGTCAAGAATTACTGCCGATTTTATGCGGTTAACCAGTCTATTAAGACCTTTCAAATCTTTATTAATGTCTCAAAGTACATCATAATTTATATTATTATCGCATGTATGGTCTATGTCACGGAATGCTGCGAATTATTCATATACCGGTTTCCTAGAGACTAATCTCTCTGTCCCGTTCAAACTCTGACTCACATTCTGATGTTTTCCTTCCAAAGAGACACAATGACACTTTCTTTTACGTTTCCACTTCGTCTGTGGATTGTTAAAGGGACAAAATTCTTCCAATTTCTTCCTTCAGAGGGGAAATAAAGCAGGCAGTCTCACATTGTAGATTTACTGCATGTAAAAGGATCCTCAAGCCTAAATGAAGCCTGTAATAAGATTCAAATCACATATTTCGTCGCCCGAGTAATACCTTTTTTCTCAGCTAGATGGTGAAAGGGGTTCAGGAATGTTTACATGGTTAAGTGGAAGGAAGCTCTGATCGCCTGAGCATCGACATATAAAAATTACATGTAGTCAATTAATTAATTGATTCTGTCGGCTCTCAATAGTCTAATCTTGGTATAACGTTAATCTTCATGTCTTTAAAGGGAGTGTTTTTGGGTCTCCCACACGTACATCATCCTGCAATTTTTTTTCTTGCTGGGTCTTTTTCCAGTTTCAGGGGGATGTCGATTTCGACTATTCGCGCCGGGTACTCGCTGACTCCAATGGAGGCACATAACCTTTTTTACACGAGACACACTTCCGGGCTCCTCGGTCTGTGGTTAGCAGGTTCACAAGGCCATCCGTGACAATGCACACATGAAAGACAAGGGACAAATAACAATGTGCACAGCGGGACTCGAACCTGTGACCCTTCAGATCAAGGTGCTAAGTCGGCACAGGTTCTAGCCAACTCGGCCAACCGAGTCTGCACCAACATTCTACAATCCTAGTTTTTATTTCTCGAATATATTTTAGGCACAATTCAATTTCAATGTGATTTGGTTGCGACTTAGACTTATTTTAGCAATCGAATAATCGTATTAACTTCCCAATAACGTTATGGACTCCATTCACTTGTTGTTATTGGGTTCTGATACAAACAAGTTTCAGGACTTTAGTTTACCTTCTCTGTACCATCTAACGCATGATCCTTTTAGCATTCGTACCATATTTTGGTGTCTCAGTATCAAAGAAGTGGGACGTTTTGATGAACGGAGAAAACAAATTTTCCATTTAAAGAATTTTCCATTAAAGGTAATAAAGGACTGTCAAAATGACTAATATGCAATGCCACTAGATATGCTGGAAATATCACAGATCAGTGTCAAGAATTCGTGTTGATTTTCTGTCGTTAATCAATCTTATTGATACCTCTGAAATCATTATTAATATCAGAAACTACTTAAGAATGCGTAAAAATATTATTTTGTAAGTGGTTTATTGCAAACCATTATCCAAGACTCCAGTTCAGACTCTCCGAAAATCTCTGTTAAGTGATAAGAATTTTACAGAGAAGTCGCCATATCGACAACTTCAGAGAGTAAATTGGGTTAGGAGTATACAATATCTGACGTCCTTACAAAGTTCTGAAGATCGATGTGGCAAAATTTTCAAGTGCTAACGAAATACTTGGGAAACCCATAAAGAACTTCTCTTCAAAATATATTTTTCTGTGTTCAATAATACATGTGGTGACAGAAAAGTCATTGACCCATTTTCTTCTCTAAGAACTTGAAAATTCTAGATGGTGCATACAAATTACAAACGAGTGGATCATAAATGTTCTTCCAGAAAGTAAACAACGCAGAAAGTTTTTGTAATTAATATTTCTATGAACATGAATAACGAACATAACACATATTAAGAATACGAACAATTACGATAATTTGGTATCACATGCACAAATTGGTTACTTACTTCATATTCTCGTTTTTTTTCAAGTAAATATTAATAATAGAATCAGTTTTTCCTTATCGACCATTTTTCAACATCATCGGAGATTGCCAACAGAGTTTTCTGTATATTCTCCCTGCGGCACAGCAGGAATCTAACCTACCAATTGTGTGCTCGGGAGTTGTGCAACCTACTCCCAACTTCTTCTCTCAGTTCCCCGACTTCCCGCTCCCTACATCCTCTCACAGCAATTGACGTTCTTCTCGAGAGACCACCTTAAATGCGTCGGCGCCCCGGCGACGCTGCGCCCAACGGCGGGCACCCCCGCCCCCTCCCGCGACTCTCGACCCGCCATCCCTCCCCACACCACCTCCGTCACCCTCGCCGTCGCCCCTGTCACCGCCTCCGACCCCGCCACCGTTACCACACCGGCGCCTCCGCCACCCCCGCCTCCACCACCCTCGCCACCGCCACCCCCGCCTCCACCACCCCCGCCTCCACCACCCCCGCCTCCGTCGCCCCTGCCTCCACCCCCCGCCTCCACCACCCTGCCTCCGCCACCCCCGCTTCCGCCGCCTCCGCCACCCCCGTCTCCACCACCCCCGTTTCCAACCGCCTTCGCCACCCTCACCTCCGCCACCCTCGCCACCGCCACCCACGCTTCCACTCCCCACGTCTCCGTCATCCCCACCTCCGCCACCCTCGCATCCAATCTTCCATCACCGTCTCTACAGTCTTCATACCCAACCCTCACCGCTTTCGCCGTCGCACCCGCACCCGCTTCCGCCTTCGCGGCTACCACCACCGCATCCGCTACCAACACCCCCGCCGTCACCGCCTTCGCCACCCTCGTTTGCCCCATTCGGACTCCACTGCGCTCCCTCCACCGCAACCGCCCGCACATCCACGCCGCCGTCGCCGCCCTCCCTTCCGCTCTTGCCTACCCCACTCCCGCCCTCAGACGGAGCGAAACGAGGGCGCCGCCGCCAGGCCCGGCGCGGGGACGATCAGGGCGCTGCGGTACCTATGACGTCACGGCGTGACGTCACGGTGGCGCCCACGCGGCGCCCACGCAGCGCCGGAGGGGAGGGCGGCGGTCGATGGCAGCGCGATCCGGGGCCCACGCCGCCCCGCCCCTCCGCGTCCATCTCCGCCCCTCGTCTCCGCCCCGCAACCCGTTCTACGTACTAAAGCAGGGAGACCCATCATGTAGCGGTCACACTATTCGCCTTTCATCGCTCGGATTGAGAATCAGTGCCTGGTCGACCTGGGTGGAATTTGCGGTAGACAATGCGGATTTGCGGTATGATTTTTTCAGGGTTTTCCAGTTTCCCCTGCCCCTCATTACACCATCGCTCCATCATCATAATCACAATCATCTCTCAAATCTGCAACATTCATACATACTAGGAATGATCTTCCGGCTTACATTCTGCGGGCTTACATAAGAATCACATAAAGAAGGTTTTTTTTACTCTGCATAGCACACGCAAAAATAATTTTAACTTAACCACGTACATTCCAATATATTTTCTCTGAGACAACAATGGTCAAAACTTATAAACTTGAGCCAAACTCTCAGATTCCGGGTGCGTTTGCGATATCTCATATGAAACTTTGAATGCCTGAAGGGTTTACAGTCGACACTTCTTGAAGGTTTTTTGTGACACCTGTAGTTTTCCACTAACCAATCTCAAGGAAACCGGCGAACTATCTTCAACCTGCAGAGACGTCAAAACAGGTTTTCCTTACACATTCTGTCCCCATTCTCATAGTTAAATTTGGACAATCTCCCATCCTCACAGGGCCCTTTGTCACGATCTCGAATCTCTGCAACGACTCTGCGAATGTCTGTCGAAAGCTTGAAATTCTTTGTAGCTCCCTTGGTAAGAAAGAAACAAATAAAATCAAACGCGAATTATTTCAATTCTGTACATGTTTAGGTCACTAGCTGGAATGTGGTGAGAAATAATTTTAAGTATGCTTTTAGTGTGTGGACAATTTTTCACTCTTTAATAAACAAAACTTTTACTTGTTCTTTTTTCTTTCTTTGTGCACATTTGGTCGCTACCGAAAATTGTTCCATTCAATGGAAAGGTAGAATAAGACTAAATGGATGCGGGAAAGCATAGAAATGTCTCAAATCTTTTGTGTTTATGAACTTTCCACACTCATTCCCGTCATTTTTGAAGTTACAGTTTTCTACCACGGTCTCTGAAACAGCAGATGTATAACCGTTGGATCACAGATTCCTGTATTTAAATAAGCGTTTTAATACGAAAACCACACATTGTGTTCTGCGCACAGTATCCATAATTTAACATTCGTTTCCGCGTTGATTCCCAAGGCAATATTGTGCACCGCGAACTGTCCTCGTTACAATCCAAACCACGACGTGTAAATATTAATCTATAAATTCTATTCAAGTGATAAAAATGAAACTTGTGTATAAAATATATTTCCTAAGAAAACCACGAACTCCAAATTTATGGTCAACATATTATTTTCTCAATTAAAATATGTATAGAAGAAATAATAGGGTGTAGTAACTGAAATACACTTACTTTTAAAACTATAGATTTCAAGATTTCACCTATATACACAGATGCTCTTCTTTTGTAACTAACCATCTTTAGTTCAATTCTGTACAAACACTTGCGTCCACTCTTGTACTTTTACAAGAACTGTTATTTGCCTTCCAAACCACCCCTTAATGTTCCCAGTTTGAATGTAATCTCTTGACTAAAGAGAAAACACTATAACACTCTAAACATCTAAGTACTATGCATACTCTTTGTTTTCTTTATGGCATTAGAACTCTTTACACTGCTATTAAAACATGTTCATTTACTAAAAGAACAATACATTTCTCAATGAATATTATTAAACATTTTGAAAAATAGTTATTATAAATTTAAAATTAATTACATATTTTAAGTGAAAATGAATAAGAATATTGTTAAAAGTTAACATAATACAAGTAGCAAGGAATGTTTACTCGTCTACTGCATGCTGCCAACCGACTGTGCGCGAACGCACCCAGACCCTATAACAAACACGCAGCGCATCAGGAAAGAGCGAAGGAGAGAGGGAACGAATCGGTAGAACAAGGCCACTCGGCACTTTTCGAGAAGTTGGGATTTACGACCAGCGATGACGTCAGAGTTTCGGAAACTTGGTCAATGCAAGTTCTCATGTGCCGTACAGATTCTTTTGAAAATGTTATACATTACGCACTTCAGATAATTGATTTGCGGAGAGTTGTAGTTACAATCTCTAAATCTCAACTACACAATTTTACTTTACGTATAACTAACTACGTGTACTTTGCTCAAAAACAGTTTTTAAAAATTGAAGGTAATTGGACTTTAGTATTGCAAAATTTAGAGACTTTAAAATGTAAAGAAAATATTCAAATCGACTTTTATGCCTTTTATGTCAAAAGATTGCTTTAATTTTTCGGGAATGTTCATTAATGAATATTGACAAACAATACCAGGCAACGTAGAGCAGAACCGGAATCAGAACTCGACCATGACGAACGGACCACGGAATGTAGGTTTTATCATCTATAAGTGTTAACAATTTACTGTGCAAAGTAAATTACAAGTTATAAGTTATTGAGAACAATACGTGCGAAAATATTTTCTTAATGTTACTGTGTGTATTGTAAATACATTAACGAGTAAACATCATCCAGCTAATATCAGATTCTTCACACGTGTTTGAACGAAGATTGGCATTGATTGTATACATCGAACTGCATTTCCTTAGAGCCCTCTGCCCGGCCTGACTCTGTCACTCTTGTTTAAGCTGAATTCCATCTGGGTTGGAACTGACATGGGTTACACTGTGACATCATACTGACCCATCTGACAGCAACAGCAAAACGCGCTTACTATGTGCGTGTCCTTATTCCCGGGTCCACATTTTCCTTATATTCAGTCTTGATTTACGCTTTAAACCTTAATTATATAAATGCGAAATGTACTAAAATATTAGCTTGCTCATAAAGTTAATGAACTTCGAATGAATGAGCCTAAGTCACTACAGTTGCTACAAATTATCTTAGAATTTAAAACATTCGTAATAGTCATTATTCTGTTCTAAGAAATTAATTCAAACCAAATTAATATTTCAGACATCACACACACACACACACACAGACAGACAGACACACACACAGACAGACACACACACACACACACACACACACACACACACACAATATTAGCATTTAATATTTTTTTACCAATTTGATCTCAAAAGTATAGATTCCCGAAAGTGTTCTTTCTAATTTTTCAATTTCTACACAGGAAATTACGTGAACATTTCCGAAAATCGAAGTGTTATTGTCAGGAGGCTATTAACGTCATTTGCGAAAGCGAGTTCACTACAATTCTGATCGATGGGATAAGGTACTGACGCTCCACTTATGTGAGAGTTTTTTATTTTCTGAAATCATGAAATAAAGCCAAAGGAAATTATTAAGAGAATAAAATATGTCTAAAATTAGTTGAAAATTTGGAAAACGCAAATTTTCATAAGAAATTAGCCCTAAAATTCCATTAATAAATAAGTCATGCAACAAATTTAACGGAAAACGTTGGAATCATTCTCAAAATTAACAAGAATTTTTCAATACGCTAATGTCAAAAGGTTATGATGAATATCCAACTTTTTACTCTCAAGAAAACATTCGATGGAGTCCCTATCTCTTTTTGTTGTATTTTACAAATGTTGTAAGAGATGAATTAAAACTCATTTTTTAGTGGACAAATGTTTTCAGCAAATAGTCACAATTTGACAAGAAAAAAGTTTGACGAGATCAGTCCAAACTTTAAAGATGAAATACAATTGAACGGTAAAGCGTTATTTTATCTGCTTAATTATACAAAATGTATACATTGAAAGTTAAAAATGAAAATAAATTAAAATAACTTACAATTTTGTGAATTAATTGAAGAAAAATATAGGTACGGTGATAAATAGCTTGGTAAATGTCGACAATTTATTTTGGAAAGCCTAACAAATGCATCAGAACAAATTAAAGTTTCGGAATCATTATCCAACAAAACAAATGGGAGAATTTCGTTAGACAAAATTCAGTTTAAATATAAATATCTTTAAAAGTATTAAACGTTTGTAAAAATTGTTAAAATACAGTGATAAAATTCAAATACATTGGAGAGACAATTCAACAAAATGAAAAGAGCAAATGAAATTTCCAAAATTTGTACAATAAAAAGTGCTCATCTAAAAATCGTAAAATAAATTGTCCTGGGAATCTTCTGACGGGTAGAGTCAGACACATTAATTAACACAATTTTACAAACTTCTTGTTACACTTCGAAATTGAGATACAAAAGTTTCTACATTCAATAGCATCATTGACTTGCGTTTTTTTAAACTATCTAAAAAAATCTTGTAAAGATGTTTTTGAAGTTACTGACAGGAAAGCTAAACAGACGGAAGGAATTTTCTTTCCAATAAAATACTTTTACCGAAGAGTATCCGTATTAAGTCTCCGTTTGAAATATCATTTCATTTTAATCAAAAGCGCTTGATGAACCATGCATTTTACAACGTCGAATATTGATTTCACAATAAACCATGTCCTACTTTTTTGATATCTGAAAAATGGGTTTTGTTTGAATGCTAAAAAATTATAGAAGCTGATACAAGATCGGACAAAACTGACCAGACGGAATTAAAATTAATTATCTGACAAGCCGAGCTATCTGCTCTTTTAAGATGAACTATTATCGAGTGTGATTTTACAAATCTAAGATGATTGTACAGTCAGTGGAAAAGTTTGGTTTCCTTTTTTGAAATTTAATTATTAATTTCTAGCCAGTATCATTATTTTTTAATTGTTTGAATACTTTACTCCATTAAAAAGAATTATTCAAATATTTCCGTTATTCACTAAAAATCAAGTGCAAATTAAATTCCTAAATTAATTCTGCGCCACGTGCTATGCGATCGCCGAGAAAAAAAGCGCATCGAAGCGAGCGCTCTGTAGTGGTTTACTGATTACATCTACACTATCTCTTAGCTTTAATGAACGATAATGTCTTCATTCATATGGACGTCGCGTTTTGTCAAATTTATGATAAACATTAACTTTTGTTACGCTATCAGGAAAAAACATTTTAGGCGTCTCTTTTTAATCACCCGACATTAATTTCTACTCGTCTGATCTGGAATTGTTTTGGTATCAAGGAATGACGCATCGTCTTTCGACAGAGCAGGTCAGGAGGAGCAGCCAGGGCAGTTTGTATAAAACATCCTTACCGTTCGTCCAGAGAACGTCTTGGGGTGAATCCGCACGGTGTCGTGATAGGATCTAAATCGCCAACTCCGCGATGCGATCGAAATCTCCCTCCCGTGCAAGGGGGCGGACGCCTGCTGGCAGCGCTGGGAACACAGTGGGCCTGCACAACGCAGAACGAGGCACACATTTTAAAACCTTCATCTGTGGTTCTAAAGATAAATTACATGGAAAATGTGTCTATTGCTACTTGTTATCCGGTGAAATTTGGTAGAGTTCTGTTAGAAAAGAAGAGAGTATCTGTTTACTCTTTAATGGATTCAACTTGTTATTGTAAACTGAATCTTAATTTTGGTGTATTGTTAATTTTGGTGTATACGCGAACGTTGGAAACCATGTACGCCGTGAATGAAAGCCTAAGAAATAGTATTAAGTAGATTTGTGAAGGGCATAAAGGAAAACTCTTACATGATTCTGTTTTCCAGAATACGGGTACAGTTTTCAGAGAAAAGTGATGGAATATTTTAAAGCGTAGGGATTTGCTAGGCTACAGTTACTACCTACTCCTATCGCATTACGATAGAGTTGATTATGATTTTTGTGTTTTTTCTTTGTTTTGTGTGATTTCTTTGTTTTCTTTGTTTGTGATTTCTTCTTTCAGCCAAAAATGTTAACATTCTCAACAACTAAAGCATTTATTGTAAAGATTTTTGTATTAGTTAATGAATATACTGTGGAGTTATTGTTTGTTTATTTTGTTGTATTTGTATATTAACTGATTGATTGATTATAGATTCTAAGAGCGTCAACTGCTAAAGTCGTTCGTATAAAAAGTGCAGGGCATTTTTGTCGCAGAAGGTAGCGGTGAACTTCCTTCACTGGATGGCGAGATCCAGAGCGTCTGTCGTCTTGAGAGGTTTTTCCAACCTGGTATTTCTCACCAATAGGACACCGCCCCAGCCCGGACGAACTCTACGGTCCATGCTTGTCTTCTGGCATGTGTGGTAGTGTAGAGGATGCAAGTGTGTGTGTGGTGTAAATAAAGGGCGAAAATAGGACATGGAAGAGGAAGGAAAGATCGCCGACGATCCGTGGCCAGTTTGTTAGGGTTGTGTAGAATTTGTTAGGTTAGTGCAACTGACCCCTAGAATTCTCCTCCAGAAAGCAGCTGAATTAGACCTAGCTATGTAGTACCTAATCGCGAAAATCCGCCACCGTCGGGACTCAAATCCAAGGACCTCCCGGCAAGGAATTCACAGTGTAATTAAAGTACAATTTTTTGCACAAGTGCTAAAGTCAGACAATGCTCAAGCGTTCAGGTAAATCTATAAATGCAACAAAGAAAACAAAATGCTTTTGGTCTGGCTGCATAAGCCACTACTGAATGTGTCATTATGCGATTTGCTTACTTGAATTAATATAAAATGAATCACTAAAATCAGTAAAAAATTGTGTATGACAAAAATAAATTACAAGTGATTTTATTTCGCTCGTAGGTTTGCCCTATTCAGCCTATCGGCCTCGTGTGGCAACCTTTCGTATTCGGAAAAGAAAATGACTCTTTTCCCACTGGTACCATAAATAACTATTCTCCAAAAGATATTTAAAAAGATAGTTATACAAGATTTTCAATTCAATTTTTTGTTGCGTCAGCACGCATTGGTCGGGATTACTGTGCGCTTAGCCCAGAGCTGTTTTTGCGCGGTGGTGGCGGCAGATGGAGGGGGGCGGTGACGCGGGCCGGAAGAGTCGCCCCCGGGACGGAACGAAACGGGACAGAGCGAGGAGAGGAAGGATAGAGAAGGGAAACGGTGGGGGCTGAACGGGATAGGGCGGGGAAGGGTGTGACGTGGCGGCGTGGGAAGGATTGACGGGATGGAATGGAATGGGGTTGGGAGGGGAAGCACAGGGCGGGGCGGCGACGGGTCGGGACGGGAAGGGACGGGGAGGAGCGGGGAGGGGTGGGGAGGGCGGAGAGGGGCGGGGAGGGGCGGGGAGGGGCGGGGAGTGCGGGGAGGGGCGGGGAGGGGCGAGGAGGAGCGGGGAGGGGCGGGGAGGGGCGTGGAGGGGTGGGGAGGGCGGAGAGGGGCGTGGAGGGGCGTGGAGGGGTGGGGGAGGGAGGGGATGGCGGGGAGGGGAGGGGAGGGGCGGGGGAGGGGAGGGGTGGGGTGGTGCAGGCGACGCGGCCGCGGAAGCCCTCAGTGCCCAAACGGGAGCCGGAAGACTTCCTGGTGGGAACACGGAGATCATTCTGCGATAGTCCCGTGCACGGGCTGGAGCTCAATTGGGAACTAGGGAGGGGGCGTAATTGGCCACCGGAGGTAAAGGTTAGTGGGGTTGAGCGTTCGTGGTTGAGGGAGATTTAAGATTTGGAAGGAGGTGTGGGAAGCAGATAGTATGATGAGCACAAACTCAATTATGTTATAATTATAATGATACGTGATGAAACTAGAATGCTCTGGATTTACTAGCAGGTTGATTATACAGATATCGTCACAATATTGGTTAAAACTGGCATTTATTTTTTTTTGCTTTATGAGAATATGTTAAATTGATTCTCTTCAATCTAGTGCAACCATTAATCCATTATGTTTTGTCTCTTTGTGAAGATTTATTGATAAACCGAGGTCCTGCTTATTTTGCATTATTTACAAGTTATTTCACAGCTTCATCGATTTTGAAATTTCATTACATAAAAGTGAACTACTATTTATGTATATAAGCTTGGAGTGTAAAAACATCTAAACCGCAGGTGATGTTGGATTTTAATTTTGCACGAATATTTTCGATCGACTTAGAAGAACATAGGGTAATTGCAACTCAAATATTACTTCAGAAAGTTGATTTTACCTCTCCTTCAATGCAATTTGCGATGTATATGGACTCTATTGTTGCCGGACGTCTGTGGTGGAGCCGAGTGTGGGGGATGCCTCAAGAAGGGGAATAAGCACGGTTGCCAGATTGGGGAATTTTGTCCCTAAAATGGGGATTTTTTCGTTGTGTGGAAAGAAGGGGGAACAAAAATGGATGGGGAAATGTTTATTTTTATCAGGAATCGAGATAGAAATATTATTCTCTCAATTATTATGAACACAAAAAGACAATAGATGTTATTCTTTCTCATTCTTATGAATCAAAAACCGAAAAATAAACGACAGACACGGAGAAAGAAAAACGAGAAAAAACGAAAACAGTGTAGGGTTTCGAGTAGCTCAAAGGACGATGATTGGTTGATTTGAATTTAAGAGGACAGCAATGGAATCGTCAGAGACAGCTCATGTCGTTGGTCCATTATTTAGAAAGTACTTTCGTTTCAAAGTTGGGGAAGTTTGTCTCATTAGAGAGGTTCTTTGGGAAAATTCCGTAGTAGTGGTGTAGTTCCGTAGTTGGTGGAAATTTCGTAGTACTACATGGTTGCAAGAAAAATGAGCAATAAATAAATTCAGAGGAATTCAAATTTGGTTCAAGTGTTGGAAACCGCAGATGGTCTGGAAGTCGGAGCTAAAAGTAAATCACAAAATTCGCATAATTTATGATAAAGGCATGTAGTACACTAGAAATGGTGCAAATACAAATGAATCGGAGCAAACAAAAAGGTTCGTTGTCATATTTTTTAGAATTTTGAGTTAATGGCGGAAACGATACTTAATATATAAATACATTATTTCATGTATAAATATTCGTTGTCTGGGCCTCTGTGATGTCTGTAAGGAGACCTTATATTCTTAATGGTGTAAGAACGTCGGATGTCCGGGACTTAAAACCTTTTTGTTTGCTCGGTTGGTGGAGTTTTTCGCAGATAACAATGTTCTGATATTATCTTTGACGTTCTACCTGCCTTCATTTCATTGTTGTGTCCATTTAATTGTTGTGTCATTTCATTGTCTCCTTTCGTCGTAAAGCAGGTTGGGTTTAAAGCGCGTATTTTCGAAATTTCAATTTGCAATCAAGTTGAAGTTTATCAATTTTGTATGGTATTTCAACAGTAATAGTATGAAAGAAGTACAGGTTTCAGGTCGTAAGAGAACAAATGAAAGCGGGTGGAAAAATAATAAAATCTAGACGGCTAGAATTAAGGTAGCAGAATATGAAAAAATAAAGGGCAGTTTGTTCCCGCACTAGTTGTGGGTCAAGACTGTGGTTGTAAGAAAACTTGCCGTGAACATGGAAGAGCTGTGAAGTAGAGAGGAAGAGAACTGTTCTTTGTAAATTATAATTAATTTTTATATAATAGAAAAGTTGGTAACACTTTTTAATTTTTTTTTCTTTTTCATTTGATTACTTTTATTGATTTTGTCGAAAAGCATACTAAGTAATTCTTTAAAATATGCGTTCTTCAATGTTGAAACCCACGATGGCGTACTACAAGGATCGAAGTCCTCAACACTTTAATTTACATGACGATATATTCGTTAACTCTAAACCAAAAATACCGTAAGGATTAGTTTAAAACAAGGAGGACGGCGATTTTCTTTCTATCTAGTTGGACGAACCCGTCATTTTGGCGCGTACGAATTTTTATTGCGTACAATACTTCGGATTTTAACGCCAATTTCTGAATTGTTAAAGAATATTATTGTTGTGTTAGATTTTTCTTACGTAACAATGGATGATTATAACAATAGTTCACATTAATATTTAATATAAAAGGTTTTCATTTTTCTTGTGAAATTCTTGATCATCAGTAAATTTTAATCAACCAAACCCTCCAAAGCTGCAAAGCAGCGGCAACAAGTATAAAATATGTTTCCATCACGCGAGCCACACACATACTTGTTGCAGTGCACGCTGATCCTGAACATGTTCTTGCATTCACACGCGCGCCATTCCATCAAGTATGTCAACGTCATATTTTGTTTCTTTATAAAATTGTAGTTTCTGAAATTTTCTTAGAGCTCTTTTCATCAATAGTTACAGTTTGATGCAATGTAGTCACAAAAATGCTTTTATTTACTTTTCTCTGATACAATATCAAAGGTGTTAGACAAAAACGTAACATCCGTCAAAATGACGGGTCTTCTCCTTTATAGTAGTATTTGAAAATATTGTAATTAAATTTCAGAGTACATCACTATTTTTTTCAATGTGTATAACATGAGTAAATGTTAAAAGTCACAAAGCGCTGAATTTACAAACCACATATTGTCCTGAAAATTCAAGATAAAAAATCGCTCACCCGTCAAAATGACGGATGCTGTCCTCCATTGTGTTAAGAATGTGTGAATAAACATCATACATTTTGAAGTAAATGAGTTTTTTTCATTTCCCCAAAAGTTGAGGCCATAGACATCGAACGTTCTTGTTTTCTTTGGTTCAAATATCGCAGTTGTATGGTCAACGTGTCGAGTAGGACGACTATCTCTTCGATGAGAGTCGAGGTAGATCTCAAAAAAAGGGTGACCTGACAATGTTTTTTTAGAGAAGAGTAATTTCTACGTGAAACAAATAAACAATTATTAAAAGAACAGACTACACAACAGGAAAAGAAATAATCATGAACATGAAATAAAAAATAGAAAATATGTAAAATGAGTCGCAAATTTTATTTGTATGAAATATAAATATGACAGTTTTGTATGTTCGTATTTAATATTTGTTGATAGAAATAGCAATGATATATTGTATATAAATAATGCATTATTATTACTATTATTATTATTACGATTATTGTATGATAATTATTAAAATAAAAGTTGAAGAAAAATACTGAAAGATATGAAAAGTAGAAAAACGCAAAGAGGTACTTTGCAACCAAACGATTTTGTATTTGTACGAAAGCCAAAATAAAACGTAGCTGTAATGAATATATCTATAAAATAAAACGAATCAGTAGAGCATAAGAATCGTGACATGAACTCTTCTGAAGAATTCCTTTGTATAATGATACTCTCATTTACTTTAACGACTCAAACAGGAGAGGAAAAAAATTAAGCAAAAAGTTCAGGACCAAATGAGAAGGCAGAGAGAGGTACACGCTATAAGGGCTACAGACAGGTCGGCGCACAGTGGTGCGGAATCACATGCAGAACATTTTAGGAGGACAATTTTGCGCCCTTTACAATCATATCCCAAACAATTTTCAAAATATACTTGTACTGAAATAAAAATGTAAATAAGTAGTAAGTTCCATTGTAATTAAATTTCTTCAAGAATTCATTTTTAATTTAAACGCCCATTTTAGTGAGAAGGTTGGGAAATTCCATAATGTTATATTTTTATCAATATTTTACCCAATGTACTTTTAAATTGAATTTCAATATATTATTGATACATTATATCACCGTTGCATTTATATCAAGAACAAGGAGTACACATGTAGGTAAGTGGACATATATCTAGACGAATTCATAGTTTCTAAACTACATTATAAGTATAAAACATCGTAATGCCTTTTGTGTTAATATAAAAATATGGTTGTTGTTTTTCGTCGTTATCATCACAATGGCGAAAGCTTTGAGGGAGTTGAATGAAATAGTATGGTATTACATTTCAATATAATAATAATAATAATAATAATAATAATAATAATAATAATAATAATAATAATAAACATTACAACAAAAGTAATAAAAATTAAATTGTAATAATTGTACACAAACCTGTGTCGCTTCTGTAGTAAATCTCTTTTATGGTGCAGCATCAGTAGGTCCTTAACCTAAACATTTTCTCAGTCAAATATTTTCATTAATATTTTCAGATAAATGTTTCATCATTTATTCAGTCGGACACTTCTAGCGTCGTGTTGCACATATTTTGAGTGTTTACAAAACCTTTTGTTCTTAGTTGAAAGATCGCGTTTTATTTATTGCCTTCGCGACCTTCTTCAAGGCAAAATACGTCACAATGATCTTCGCCGTAGATCAAATCAATTAAGCAACGTACGCTCGGGCCTCTGAATGGCCAGCTTAAAATAATCTTCAAGGAAGTTTACACGCTCTTTACTCTCGGATCGTCCGTCTTCTCCTCTTTTCTGCGCAGCAATTGCAATCGACTGCGCAAACATCTGCGCCCCGGAATCCGACACCGCCGGCGCAAATGGAGTTCTCCTGGCGTCGCGGCGGACGGCTGCAGATGCAAAACAACTCCCGAGGAGAAGAAGCACCAAGACATAGTATACTTACTTACTCAGTATACTCAGTATAGTATACTCAGTATATTTTACTGAGAGGCGAAATGCGAGATCGAAAAATTAATTGATTGGTTCGTGTTTCCGGGCGCGTCAACTACTTAGGTCAAAAGTCCCGTTAGTGCAGTGCGTGTTTTTCTCGGGAGGTGGCAGTGATATTTTGCCCGCTGGATGGCGAGATCTCGCGCCGACCTACCGTCGACTAGCGGGGTTTTCCCTCAACCAAGTATCTCCCACCAGCGGGGCAACGCCCCAGCCGGGACAAGCTCTTAAGCTCGCGACGGGTCTCCAGGCATGAGTAGCACTGTGGTGCATGTTAGTTAAGTGTGTGTGTAAAGGAATAGGATAGGACAAGGAAGAGGAAGGAAAGATCGCGCGCGGTCCGTGGCCCGTTTCTTAGGGTACTGCTCCCGGCATTCGCCTCGTGTTGATAAGAGAAACCACGGAAAACTACCGATCAGAGTAGCCGGCCGCTAGAATTCTTCTCCAGATAGCGACTTAATTCGACCTAGCTGACAAACTGGGTGTCGAAAATCCTGCCGCCGTCGGGACTGGAACCTAGGACCTCCCGGTCAGAGGGACTGCAGTGACATCAGGTTGATGCACTGAGCCATCTCTCCCGGTCTGACGTCGGAAAAGAGGGGGGTGGGACGAGTGATTGATATTTCCAGGCACATCGACTGCTATAGTCACTAGTCCCGAACGTGTAGTAAATACTTTTTTCTACTACCATTTAATGATATACGTATTCCTGCTTTAAGTTTAATCGACGAATGACATCAATTACACACCCCGTGGATGCGAGTTTGGAATCCACGGCTGTCGATCAATCACATTCCTAGATTTTCCGGAATCCACGAAAGGTATTGCATTATCTTTGCAACTTGCGCTTCTTTTGAACAGTGGTGTACAAGTGAATTATTTCGAAGTTTCATGTACGTAACCTAGACACTGTTGTACTCGTGTTCCTCGTTCCATTTTGCATTTATCATTGAACAGAAAATGAACAAGCCAGCGAGTGGCAATGGAATTTGAACTCATTAATTCAGAAAATAGAGAATTCGACAACTCAACAATTATAATAATTTTTTACAATTACAATCATTTCAAACTTATTATGTATCTCATATTACATTTTGTTTGGAAACTGGTTATTTGTTAAGATTTTTGGGATCTATATGGTTTATACTTTATATTTCTATTTATATAATTAAATCATACAATGTTAGATGTAGGTCATCCTTATACTTGAGTTTCAAATAAATAAATTTGATTCATATTTCGTACGTCGCTAGTATTCACACGTCGCTCCCATCTTAAACATCAACTAGTGAATAATAGACATCATTATGCGCTCATTGAAGAATATGCGCCCACCTGCAAATCGGCTCCCAAGGAATCCCTCCTCCAGGTATTTCAACCAGCGGGGCACCACCCAGTCGTGTAAGCTCTAAACTCCCGACTGGTCCCTCGACACATGTGGTAGAGTAGTGCATGTATGAGTGTAGGCGAACCGGATAGAACAAGGAAGAGGAAGGAAAGATCACGCGCGACCCACTGCTCGTTTGTTACACTAGTGTCGCTCAGTCATTCGCCTGGTATTGGTCGGAAAAAACACAGAAAACTACCGATTAGAGTAGTCGACCGCTAGAATTCTCCTCCAGACAGCGGCTGAATACGACCTGGTGACAAACTTCACCATCGTCGGTACTCGAACCCTAGAACCTTCCGGACAGAGTCGCTGCAGAGACAGCGGCAATACTGTGTACTCAACTCAACCGTTGGGGAAATCAGAGTGAATTTCTCTTGATTGTGAGGTATCTAAATTATCTCTTAATTGTATTTAATTAATTCACTTTTCTTTGTAGTTGAGGCTTTTTTTCTTTTTCCTACTCCTTACTCGACTTCTATTTGGATCTGAGATCCCTAGAAGCAACGCTCTTCGAGGAACAATGCCCAAGGGCCCATCCTTCTCCCCCTCCTCAAATCACGCCGAGGTGGCCCTTAGGCATATCTTATTCATGTGCCATATTAGATATCTCATAGACCCTACCCACTTAGGTGGCCCTGGGCATGAACAGATGTCATTGATATTTTTTTATTTATTATTTCCGCAGGTAGTTTTATACAACCTGGTGGCGGAACACTAAAATTTACATATATCTACATATTATAATTATGAATTAAAGACAATGTAACTTAAAATTATTTTAAGACACTAATAATAATAATAAGATAACAATGTTAACAATAAATGCATTAATAACAATACCCGCATTAATTCTACATTGATAGGGGTCCTGTACAGGTATTTTATACTAACATATACGACTTTTTATACCCCAAGTGCACCCCACTTCACTTCACTTCTCTTTCTACTTCTATATAGCACCACACTTCACAAACACGTCACCACACGTCAATACGAATACTATAAACCAATGTATCTAATAATTTTCACAATATTAATAATGGTAAAATAATTAATAATAATAATAATAATAATAAACAATTCTAATGAACCTAACTTACTAACTAATAAAATTTACAAATATCATTAGTTAATTTACTTTTAAATCTTGCAATGCCTCTGACCGGAGGTTCTAGAGTTTGAGTCCAAATGATAACAGGATTTTCTACATTATCTTGTCAGCTTGATCGAGTTCAGACGCTGCGTGGAGGAGAATTCTAGCGGCTATCTGTTTTGACTGGTAGTTTTCCCAGGTGTAATTCATCTTATATAAATAACAGATGAATGGTAGTACTCTAACACACGGATCACGGCATGGCGCGCGATCTTTCTTCTTTTCCTTCCTCAACCCTAACTTAGGCATACTAACACTTACATGCAGTACACTACCGTACATGTCGGGAGACAAGTTAGCGGCGTGTGGGAGATACCTGGATAGGAAAAAAACCGAAACCGGCGTTTTGTCGGCATCGATTATCGCTCCCATGATAAAGCACGCACTACAGGTGTAATGATGATAGCAGTTGACGCGCTCGGGGACACGATAAAATCAGTCAATTAATCCATCGAAGGCCATCTCGGATTTTCTACTATTGATTTCCCTGAAGTCTGCTAGTCGCACAATCAAGCTCGTAGGTCTAACTAATCTCAAACAGTTACCAGTCACATCAATGGAATGACCTGGGAAAGTACCCCGTGCCACACACACAACTGAAAACATCCATGCCTTAAGTGATATCCGAACACAGCCTTTGTGCACACATATTTAGGCGCCATTATCCCAAGCCCTTGTGCCACGAAGCCGTCTCTGCCCGTTGTATTAATCTATATTTTTTTACATTGCAGACCATCGCTTCGCTTTGTCCCTCTGAAGACCAAATAAAGAAGGCCCAATGAAAAAGGGCCCGAACGTTGGTCTTTCACACCAAAGACGCCACGTGTCCCTGACATCGAAGACAAACTCATTTACTTTTTTTCTTTCGGCTTTCGGCGCCTTTGGCCCAGTGTGCGGCGGGTGACGCAAGGGCAGAGCAGGCGCCTGCAGGGCCGTCTAGCTTCCGTGTCGAAGCTCCTTCCGCCAGCCATAATGAACGCGCTGTGACGTAACGAAGTCGAGCCCTCGCCCAGCTCCGCCTGCCTTTGCTTCGCGAAATTAATTACGGCGATGATGGGCACAACGAGATCGCTTCTAAGACTGCTCCTAAAACGCCACGGCACACACGGTTTAATGAAGCTAACTTCAAGAGCGGAATTTTACGCCTCAGTAATTACCGTTGGTTAAGCTGATGGCGATCGATATGTTTAAATAAATGAAGATAGGTGAGTTGAGTTGAACGTGAGCTTTGCTTAAAAAGTGTTATTTCTGCTGCGAGTAACTTAATGGTAGAAATGTTCTCATTGTGCAGAATTATTTAGAATATATGGTTTCGTAGTATTTTGATAAATAGAGAGAAAATAGAACAGAAAATAAATATTTGAAAATAAAAGTTGCATTCAGTACAAATTGAATTTTCAGAAAATGTTCACTCAGAGATTTTTTATCTTTGAATGTGGAAAGAAAGAAAACATAACATTTGGTGATAACGAAAGTATATGCATCATACTCCATTCTTGTACTACACACTCATAACACAATCCATCGGTAAAACAGATTTTTCATTCCTTTTGATGTAAAATATTGATTGACAGTTCCTGTGTCGTTTGTAACTTATTAACACTATCCATCGCTTTGCTGGATCCACAAATTGACTACAAATATTAATAACTGTACAAATATGACTTTGGATCCAAATTTTCTGGAGTAACATATTAACAACTTTTTTGTTTCAATATGTAAATATGATTCCTTTTAACCATTTTCGGATATATTTTTTGTTAATTTTATTCAAATAAGAACAGTCGTTTGGGAGAAAACGTTAGTATAATCTTCAATCATTTCTGAAAAGATTTAAAATTTACTCGCTGAGCCCTTGTGATTACATCACACAACAGGTCAGTACTTCGTGCCCACAGTATGGAAAATAGACACCCCCTAAAGTTTTATTTCATATAATTTAATACTTATACTCCACGACGAGGAATTCACTGCTAGCACAGAATTAAATGTATTTCTAAAAATATATTTGAATTTTTTATTTCGTATATAAATCTAGAATATCAATTGGTATTCTTTGTTTATTATGACCTCTTATTACATGTGGTAGTGGACTGTAGTAAGAAATCCTACTACAGTCGACACCGGTTGTAGTGAACCAGAATATAGTAAACCCTCGGCTGTAGAGAACTGAAATCACTGGTTCCGTTTCACTGACATTACAAATAAGCATAAGAGGAAAGGTGATAGTGAACCTAATCTTTGGCTATAGTGAGCGTTGGAAAGCGTCTTGAAAAGTAATTCCCTCCTGTAAAAGTATGTGACGCGTCAGTGTCACAAATTCCAACACTTGGCAACATAGAAAAACATCGTCGGACAAAACGAAGCATACTCCTCCAAGGTGAACGTAGCGGACCACGAATGGAAACCTTCCTAATGAACTTATACCACCCAATTCCACTGCGGAAACAAAGGCCGTGTCCTTCGAGGGCCGCAACTGGCGGCGACGACGCGCGAATGCTTGCTTCAATTTCGAGCTTGATGTTACTTGATATTCCGCGGAACAAAGGGTATTGAGTTTTTCGTAGACGACAGGAAGAATGCGGCTGCAATAGCCTGCTGATATCTGCCGTGTCGCGTGGAAAAGCGATCAGTTTCATTATCCGCTTGCGAATCCCGCTACCGAAAGTATCTCCTATGCTATTAGACGCGTAAAAGGGCCTTCGCAGAGGGGCATGTATTCCAATGGTGCAAGAGACATTGAAGGGTGTCAGGACTGCATTACGATAGTTAGATACAGTGGACAATTAAGTATAAAGAGAGCACGAACTCTGGAGAAGGATCGAGAGAAATTACTAATGAAAAATATACGAACCAAACAATTGAAAATATTTTTAAGTACAAATAAATTTTTAGTTCGTGCTGTTAATATATTTTGCTGTGTCTTTCTATTAATTAAATCATTCATGTAGAAATTCCATTCAATTTGATATTATCGAATATTGTAGCGTTTCTGAACTTGATCAGGATCGCTAACAATTTGGCATAAGAAAGACTTCGTCTGCGAGATTCGCCGCGCACTCGCGCAGCCGCGGCGGCGACCTCGTCGCCTTATCAGCGGTCGCTGGAGGGGAGGCGGGGGGAGAGTTGCCGCCCCTCCGCGGCGAAGGGGCTCGTTGTAACGGTCTGAGTGGAGGACGAACAGAAAGTTGCTAGAACCTGAAGCAGTAGGTTGGAAGCCGATGGTGTGGCCGCGAACTCAAGTTAGCGAGAAAGGAGATGCTTGTGCCAGTGGTGGCTAGAATCACACGGCAGAGGCACGATCGGTGGGGGCGTCTGGTCTTGGAGTACTACATGGTTGCAGAGAGAGCACGTGCTTAGGCCCACGATAGAACGTCGGCCGCCGCATTTTCATCGCTGGGAGTTTTGCGCTGGTGGGGTACGCCACGGCCACCGGATTAAGGTTGGTGTTCAAGATAATATAATTTTGTATATGACGCTATAAAAAGGTAGTAAGAAGTTGGAAGCAATTGACTATAGAATGCAGGTTGATGTGTTGTTCCTGTAGTTCACTATCAGATTTTTGTACCATTAGCATTCTTGCTTAGTGACTGGTATACCCGTTTCATTGGTATTTCCATAGTCATTGTGAACTGTTTTTTCAAAAGATATTTGAAGTAATGTGTCTTTCTCAGAGGAGAACATCATTGATTTGTGGAAGAAACTTGTTTTGTTAATAAAATGCAAGTGCAGTTTTTATTTTTTTAAAGAAAACTTTGATGATAGTGTTAAATTCAAGTCAAGTTATAAAACGCATTGTGTTATTTGTGAATAATTAAAAGGGTATAAAAATATACTTCCTATGAACTGTTGAAGAATTTAAGTGAACAGTAAAGCGTCTTTCTTAGGAGAGAACACCACTGATTTGTGGAAGAATCTTATGTTAATGAAATGCAAGTGCAGTTTCTGTTTTTAAAAGAAAAAGGTTTTGATGATAGCGTTAAATTCAAGTCGTCATAAAAACTCCTTGTGCTGTTTATGAATAATTAAAAGGGTATAAAGACATTTGTTATAAACTGTTGAAGAAGTTAAATGAACTTAAATATCTCAAAATATTTATTGAAACTTGGATGCCTGTTGAGTAGAAATAAAACATAGTCTTTTTCAATTTCAACCAAAGGTGTAGGTTGTAATAAATGTTAATTTTTGCATTTATGTAATAAACGAACACGTTTAGTTTGCTTTCAAGCAACCTGTGGTAATATTCTGTGTTCTCAAAACTATTTATTCATTTCAATTGTATGCGAAATATACCATGGTAATTGCAATGAATTCTTTGCAAAGGATTTACTAATGAATGATTATGCAGTGTATGTGGATGGATGGTTAACTGCAATTTTTGTAAACAGAAAGCACTACGACATTCTGTCGTCCGAAGTACCTGTGCTCTTTCTTTTGAAGTAACTTTATGTGCACTCATCTCACTAGAGATATCTTTTATTCAATTTATTGAATTTCAATTCATTTTTTTGTCTCAGAAGACGTTACTAGGATTCTAATTAGTGCCTACTTTAAATTCCTAATTTTGCAGTCAATTATCCTCTTCATTTTTTTTGATACTATTAAAAAGGGTTTTTTGTTTGCTTGTTTTTTCTATTTTATGGCCAATGTTGTTATTCTGTAATTTTTGTGTTTTGCTATCAAAGCGTATCCAATTAAATGTTGTTTTGTAGTAACGGCTGTTTATTTTTCAAAGTTTCAAGAAAAGAGCCACTTTCCCACGAATTCCCCACAACCGACCAATACGGCTGGTTACAATATAGTTAAACCAAAAATGTTAGTCTCAAAAAGATCACTACAATCGAAGTTGACTTTATTTACATTAAAATGTAATACATCATGAATAATTGTTGCAATCACTAAAAAATTCACAGAGACACAAAGTTTTACACATAGAAAATATGTTTGCTTAATGAACGTACGTTTAGAAACACTCAAAAATCTTAGTTTTAGAAACAATCTTTGAAATTAAAGAAACTTAACTTCGTAAATTACAACCTCCAACTCACACGTATCTGCGCGCTAGATGAAGAAACGTCGACTATTTTCTGTAGATCGATTGCAATTTCCACAACAAAACGACGTACGGAACAAACGACGGCAGTTAAGCATTGGTTGTATTCACTTTATATTGTTAACATTAGTTTATAAAACCTGTTAATGAAAGCGAATGTAATCTGACCAGGACCAACTACCTTTCACTTAAAGGACAAATGATGAAATTTGGTTGAGTAGAAAGCTCAAGTTTCATTCTGAACGAAATCCATTAAAGTTTTAAATAATTAGATTGTTTTCTATATCCGTGATTTAAGACCATTTTACAGACATATTTATGTTCTTACTTATATCAGAATCTTATCGTTTGGAAGGGAGATATATTCAGAAAATAGATGAGTTTCCAGTTTACTCATTCTTAAGAATCACCGCTTCTTGGTAGACGAACATCAGTGATATGAGAAACATTTAAGGTGGGATATGATCGAACAACGGTATGTATTAGAATTAATTCTAATTTCATGCACCGTTCAGGAAAACTTATGAAAAATATAGTTACTTTCATTTTCATTTATGTATAAAACATTTGTATGTGTTTCAATAGAAATCAATTTGAATTTCAATGAGATTTTCTTTTCAATCAAGAACATCTTAAGCTCTAGAGTAAAAACGCATTTGACACAAGAGAATAAGACATATGCAAGAAAACCATGTCTTATTTTATAATAGTAAGTTCATAGAAAAAACCTAGAAACTCTCTCACCTTTTTCCCATCTAGATTCGTTTGAGTCTTTTTAAGAAGGATTAAATTCAACAAAGGGAGTTAAATAATGTTGCAAAAATCAAAGATTATATTTAGAAGGATATATACGTTTTGGCCACGTTGATTACAACTATTTTTTTAAACAAGTGTCTGACCGTCTGTTAGAAACCTAAATCATACATACTAGGATGCCTCAAATACACATGCTCTATTCTATCTTCCTGAGTTCGGAAAAGGATGTTTCAATTTTTGAGAGTTGTGACGGTTTACATAACATTCTCAGAGCAGTTTTTCTTTCTTTCACTTTGTTGTTTAATTTCTTGGTCAATTAGAGAAAATTTCGCTTAATAAGTGCAAAGTGCTCTCACATTGCATTTTCATGAAAGCTCCACAATTTTTAAAAGAAAAATTTCAATCTTTTTTAACTTCTTTTACATTTTCATTTATTTTAAGGGTTTTCTTTTAATTCAACAAACTATAAAATCTGTAAATAAATAATATAGATATTTATCTAAATATTAATTATTTTCGTTTAATTTCTAATTAGCTCCTGTCAATTTTCTTAAGTTAGAAAAAAAATTCTCAAAAGCACGAATTTCAAATTTTATCTTTAAGAGTACAGCACAATACGTTGAATTTTATTATATATTTTTATTTAGTTGGGGACAACGACATCATTTCCTAAAACAGGATAGAGTCGAAGGCGGATACAACTATGAGCTCGAATTTAGCGCAAGCAAATATTTTTTGCGGGTAACAAATACTCGCAGGCATATGTACTGGATCAATTAGAGATTCGTAAGTAAATTAATATTTTGCTGGCAGCGAAAATATTTGCAATGGACTTCAACTGTGCAAAGATTATTCGCGAGACCAACTAGTATATTATGAAACCATTAGAAATTAGTGGTGCTACAGAATGGCACAGACGTTCCCGTACTCATTTTCTACATCCTTCGGTCTCCGCTAGCTATTCGGAATTGCCACATACTCTCACCAGCTGCCATGTATCACCGCATAAACTACATTTTTTTGACATTTTCTTAATTATTCGGTTTCCTAATGGTACAATGGAAATATTCATTTTAGAATATTAAAGAACAAAAAACCTAGTCCTAAATGGCAATTGTCTCTTAAAATGTTGTGCCGTTTAAAGAAAATGGCGTTTTAGCGCTACTAAAATGAGAAATTTGAAATTCTTTTTCACAGAAAAATTTTAAGTTTTCAAATACTTCATTTGAAGTCATTTAAAGCACATACACTCACAAATATAATCTTTACAAATTGCTGGTAATGTGCATATTAAGGATGTGAGAGATTTTTAAAAAAATTACATTTGTGTAATTTTTGAAAAAACAAAAAAAAACTCAAAATAAACCTTACGTCATATCAAAGAGTGCATTTGGCGCTATCCGATCGAAAAGTTTGAAGAAGTTTTTTCTAGCCATTTATGAGAAAATGCAGTTTGAGCGTTTCTGAAAATGGGGAATTTTGAGCTAGTTTCACAGAAAACGGTTGTGTTTTCGAGAAACATTACTTAACATTATTTAAACCACATGTACTCATAAATATAATAAATGTGAACAAATGGCCGGTAATGTAAATATTATCGACGAGAGGAACAAACCAAAATGTTATATTTTTTTCTTTATCATATTAAGTCTGTATATATTTAAATCTAATTGTGTATAATTTGGTCAAATTATTATTGAAACAGACTTTATTTTTTAAAAATTATAAACTTTAATGTAAATAAATCCAGCAAAAGTTTCGAGATTTCTTTACCTCATCATCAGGCTCATGTTCTTTTTAAATCACAAACATTTACAATTCCAAGTCAAAATAATTTGTTATATAAATAATACAATTATTTATATAACAAATTATTTTGACTTGGAATTGTTAATGTTTGTGATTGAAAACGAACATGAGCCTGATGATGAGGTAAAGAAACCTGGAAACTGTGGCTGGATTTATTAACATTAAAGTTTATCATTAATAATCATTAATAAGTCTGTTTCAATAATAATTTGACCAAATTAAATACAATTAAATAGAATTTATTATATTTTTTTAAACAACAGAATACAGCAATATGGCTTTTATGTCATCTCATTAAATACATTAGGCACTATCTCTACCAAAGGTTAAAGAAAATATTTAGAGCTGTTTTTGAGAAAATCTAGTTTTTGTATTTATTTTAAAATTGCACATATTGCACGTAATATTGCGCGAAACTACTAAATTTTCAAAAGCATGTACAGAACCTTCAACGAACGCTTTGGACAACACATTTTATTTGAAGGAAAAAATCTCTATCTTCAATTTTGTAGTTAAAGAAAGACGCCGAAAAATTCAAATTTCACTATTTTCGAAAATTCAGAGTTATCCGTGAAAATTGGATCTATGCCATGTTATTAAGTGTATTTTACTCTATTCATACAGGAAATTTTAAAAAAAAAATTGGAACCGTTTTGAGAAAATTTTGAAAATGTCGGGGGGCTTCATATTAAGTACCCCAAAAGTTTGAAGAATCTTTTTCAAAATCTCAAAGATTCGACTACAACCAGATCAACCGGGGAATATCCATTTTGGAAGAAATCGTATGTATGGTTTAGACGTCTGCAGTGTTCACAGACGGACAGACAGACGGACGATTTCCTTTCAATTGGTTTTTCGGTATCATCGACTTAGAAAACAGGGTTTCTGGCTACACCACGTGTTAGGGGATTTTTTTCTTAATTTGGCAACTGGTTTTATCCACTTTTTACTTTCCTGTGTACGTACGTATACACAGAGTGATATACGTTGTATACGGAAAGTTATGTAATGCTGCGCGAAAAAATGGCTGATTTTCGGCGGAAAATATCCATTGCCGTAAAAACGAACTAGTGGTGCTACAGAATGGCACAGACTTTCCCTTATTAGTTTTTTATTTCATTGGGTTTTCGCTAGCTATATTGAATTGCCACATACTCTTTCTTGCCAGCTGACATCTATCACCGCAAAAACTACATTTTTTGTATACCAGTATTAGAAACAACCCTTTTACATTAACAAAATCTTTCATAGTATGGCATATTATTGCACGAATCGTTAAGTCATCGCTATTTCTACACGAAATATGAGCCATTACTGACGTAATAGTCGCGGCCCCTGTATATTTTAAGTTATGGAGTTTAAAGAAGGCAGTGGTACCATATAAATAGATTGCAGTGTTCGCAGTAAAATCAAATACGTTATGAAAAACTTACTTTTAAAAAATTGGATTGCATCTGCATTTGCCATGATTGCAAAACAAAAAAGTTTTTTGTGTTTAACATGTAAGGGTCTTAAGGAAATGTATTTTTTACAGACCTCAACATAATTAAATTCTTCACTGAATACGATAGTAAATATTCCGGGCTTGTCATTTTTTGTTCACTATCAAAACAGAACCTTCTTCTTTCACATCGTTGTTGCGCAAATTGTACTATTCGACACGTCTACAAGCACCAAATATGCCAAAAATAGCAACAACCTGAAAATCATACCAGTTATTAATACAATACACCACTTAATAAATAAAACTTAACTATTATGCCACTGTCATTATTATACCTTCATTAAAGAAAAGTTTCATCTTCAGCTTTTGTAAGAAGTGTGTTTACATCTTGTTGGGAAACTACCATTGCCTTTATAGGTTGATATCCCACATTAACGTGTTTCATAAGTAAACGTACTTTATGAAAAGTTCCAATATCAATATTCTCTTTGATCTTTAGCATTTCCTTTAATTTGGAATAAGCGCACCATAGTGTCGACGCTTTACATGCTGTGGACTTAATGTTTAAAGAAGCATGCATTAAATTAACAAACGTCTTTATTCTAGCATGTGCATTATGCTTACTTAACCAAACTGCTCCGATAGATATGAAAGAAAAGCAGCTTTGCATAATAAATTTGCATATTTTTTATCCATAAATTTCCTTAACTCTGCTTTTGCAGCTTCTTCCACAATTTATCTTGGCAAATCAATTATGTTTGAATCACGACTTTCAAACTAATTGCCATTTCTAAACACATTTGTCTCTTAGGTAGCATTCATGAAAAAACATGAATTTGAGATCTACTACAACTACGAATTACACTTCACATAATTAATTTCGCTCCTCTTAAATCTTTACAATACTGGTTATACAAAAAACAGTGTATGCAACTCGTTTATAATGTTAATTATTTGCACTCGTAAAAAGATATTACAGAACTCACTTTAACGTCGTTCGTTCGGTAATAGCATCTTATTCGTGCAAAAAATGGACAACGTTATAAGCTAATTGCATAATATACTATTGTCATTTTCTTAATGTTTCGGTTTCCTATTGGTAGAACGGAAATATTAGTTTTAGAATATTAAAGAACACCAAAACCTAGTCATAAATGGCAATTTTCTTTTAAAAAAGATGTGCGTATCAAGAGAAAATGGCGTTTTAGCGCTACTAAAAATGCAAAATTTGAAGCTCATTTTCACAGAAAATGATTGAGTTTTCAAAATACTTTAATTGAAGTTATTTGAAGCACTTACACTCACAAATATAATAATCTTTACAAATTGCTGCTAATGTGCATATTAAAGATATAACTCAAAATATACTTTACACTATACTAAAGAGTGTAATTAGCACTATCCGTTGCAAAAGTTTCAAGAAAAAAATTGCAGCCTATACGAGAAAATGGCGTTTGAGCATTTCTGAAAATGCCGAAATTTGAGCTACTTTTCACAGAAAACGGTTGTGTTTCCGACAAACTTTGCTTGACATTATTTAAATCACATATACTCGTCAATATAATAATGTGAAAAAATCGCCGATAGTGTAAATATTAACGACGTAAGAGACAAGTAAAAAAATTTACATATTTGTAATTTTGAAAAAACCAACAGATAGACCAAAATGGCTATTATGTCATTGATAGAGTACATTTACCACTATCCCTACCAAAAGTTTAAAGAAAAAATTTGGAGCTGTTTTTGAGAAAATCTGGTTTTTGTAATTTTTTAAAATTGCACATATTGCACGCAATATTGCACGAAAACTACTAAAATTTTGAAAAACATTTACATGACCTTTATGAAAGAAATCAATATGCAGAACAAATTTTATTTGAAGAAAAAATCTCTATCTCTCAATTTTGTAGTTGGAGAAAGACGCCGAAAAAAATTCAAACTTTCTCAATTTTTCGAAAATTCAGAGTTATCCATGAAAATCGGACCTATGCCATGTTAAAAAGTGTATATTACTCTATTCATACAAGAAATTTAAAGAAAAAATTTGAGCCGTTTTTGAGAAAATTTTGAAAATCCCTGGGGGCTTCATATAAAGTACCACCAAATTTCAAAGAATCTTTCTCAAAATCTCAAGTTTTGGACTAGAGTGTGATCGACGAGGGAATATCCATTTGGAAGAAATCGTACGTATGGTTTAGGCGCTAGCAGTGTTCACAGACAGACGGTCAGACGGACGAGCGGACGGACGGACGGACGGACGGACGGACAGACGGACGTTTTCCTTTCAATTGATTTTTCGGTATCATGGACCCATAAGTCAGTGTTTCTGACTGCTGCACGTGTTAGGGGATTTTTTTTCTTAATTTATCAACTGGTTTTATCCACATTTTTCTTTTCACGACCCGGCAATGAATTATTTTCCGCCGAAAATTGGCCATTTTTTTCGCGCAGCATTACATAACTTTCCCTATGCTACGTACATCACTCCGTGCATACGTACGTATACGGGAAAGTAAAAAGAGTGTCGCTCAATGCACGTTGCATTTGGAAAATGGGTTGAAGGGTAGATTTGTGACGGAATTGCTAAAAGAGTGATTTCCAAAGAAATGGGAGTTTTCATGGCACGCTAATTTCTTATAAACAATTACAGAACTCGGAAACTAAAGGCACCAGCGCCGATCAGATTGCGGAATTTTTCATCTCGTTTAAAGGTAATTTAGAAATAAACAATGAAAAAATTCGGAAAATTTGCAAGGTCTAGACCGATTTCCAATTTTTGCAATTCTGAAGAGGGAAGGGTTCCCTTATGTTCCAGATCCGAAAACTGCGAATTAACACTTTTGCAATAATTAATAATTTTATAAACATTTCCGAAACAGCGCTATACGGACCAGGAGGGTCCTCAAATTGTCTTTGAGGGGAATTTTGCAAAATAACAATTTGACAAGAGATGCAAAATTACATCTAGTTTAATTGTTGCAAAAATCTTAAATTTCATAAACAATGATATTTAACACTATTACTTCGCTAAAATTTCCAAATTTATTTTCCGATCCTGAAGCCACCTTCGCACACTTCATTTCTTCTCCGATCCGCAATATTCGTTCACGTACTGAAGTTGTTTTGCCTTAAAAGAGGGGATAATATTCAATTGTTTTTTTGCAAATAAACCTGGATTCTGTGAAAAATGTAATTAAACTTTTTTAAAAAATTCTATTGCATGTGCTGAACTTTTTATGTCGAAATGTATGATATTATCTTTATTGATATATTTCTTGTAGCCGATTGAATGGTTTGCATCACGACGCGAAGGCGACAACCCCTGCCCCCTACGCCTTCTACGCCAATACTGTCAACCCTTTGGATAAACACGTCTATCATAGGGAATGTTCATGCGAGAGCTCATGATTGCGGGAAATCTAGCCTATTGCTTTTGAGTCGTTGGCACTTGGTTAGAATGATCTTTTGTAATAGTTAACTATGAAATAACCAGATGGCGTTATCCTTCGTACAGTGTACCAGAATGCGCAGAAAGACAGGGACTTCTGAATTTGGCCGTTACCCATTTTATGTGTCGGCAACTGTACAATTCTGTGTACTAGGTACGTACAATACAGTTTGGAGCAATGCTTACTTCTTTGGATAAGGGCAGATTTACTAAATTTATTTCACTTTTATTTTGATTGATTTATTAGTGTTGTTGGGTGCATCAACGGTCATTAGCCTCGTATTTGCAGTGCATGTTATATCGCGGAGGTGACATTGATCTTTCCCCGCTGGCTGGTGAGATCCGGCGCCGACCTGTCATCGTCTTGTGGGGATTTCCCCAAAAACGTATCTTCCACCAAAGGGATATAGCCTCATCCGCGACAAGTCCTAAGCTCTCGCTGAGTCTCCCGGGATGTGTGGTAGTATAGTGCATGTGAGTGTGAGTGTGTGTTGTGTGTGTGTGTGTATGTGTGAAAGTAAGGGGTGAGGTTAGGTCAAGGAAGAGAAAGTAAAGATCGCGCACGGTCCGTGTTCCGTTTGTTACGGCACTACTCCGGCATGCTCCTGGTGTTGATCGGAGAATCCACAGAAAACTATCCATCAGAGCAGCTGGTCGCTAGAATTCCTCACACAGCGGCTGAAATCGGACCAGGGAGATAGCAGGTATGAAAATCCTGCGACAGTCAGGATTGGACCCTTGGACCTCCCAGTCAGAGGCACTGCAGTGACATCAATTGATGAGCCACCTACGACGGTATTTCTTTAAATTTTATTTCGTAGCAGTTTCCGTCTAGAGAATTCTGTGTTAACTCCCTGGGCGCTGGTGAGTAATCGCCTGGCGTCGGACTCTAGCAGGTAGCGTAATAAAGCTCTGCTTTAATCGCCGCCGGCCGCCGGTGCGCCCCACCGCGGGACGCATGATGAAAACGTAACCTCATTAAAAAATCGAAGGTCGCGCCAAGCTACATCCACCCCTCCGGGCTTCACCACGGCCGCCGCCGGTGAGAGATTGCGCATGAGCCGGACTGGGGGGGAGGGTGGCTTCTCACTGTCGCATCGATGATACACCCCAGGATTTCACACGAACACGGCTCAATGTGGATTCATAGCGGAATTTAAAGTCCCAATATTTTTTTCAAGAAATATGTCACGTTGATGGTAAAATACTGAGACTTTCAAAAGGCAAATAATAATGTAGTGTGTCTTCTGGCAGTCAGAATAAAGAACATAAGGCATTGTCAAACGGAGTTGATATGGAAATAACGAGATCAAAATGTGACCATTTGGAACAATTTCCCGAAGTGGCCAGGGGAACTACTAGTTAATGCAACAAAAACAAAACTAATGAGAAAAATGTATTAAATCAACCTGCGTGAGAACAGGGAAAATGATTAATGTATTGACATGAATATCGCTCTTTAGAAATTTTGTATTTACGCCAGTTCGCAGCAGTTCCTTCAACATCTCACTTCACTTCAATATCTCAGTTCAAGCTAACTCAGAAAGGTCCGGCATGCAATACACGACTTTCCTAACTCAATTCTTTCTGAGAATAAAACATTATGACCAAACCATTTCTTTGTTGTCTGGTATCTCCCTTTCTTATTCTCCCTGTTTCCCATTCACATTTTCATGCATAATACAATGTTATCTAGCATTCACTTCTTCTTACATCACGTCCATTCATTATGCACTCAACAACGAAGCGCTCGCTCTCCCCGCATCAGCATCTCTCCCGCGAGGTCCTTGCCCGTCGGCGGTTGGAGCGAGAGCTTCCCTTCGATATCGGAGACAGAGGATTAAGTAATTGATGATGTACGATTTAAGATTCGTATAATAATATTTTATTCAAATAGTTAAAACAATATTGCGAATAACTATGATATTGCTGGAAACACTGCGGTAAAAAAATAAGGGTGACGCAGAATGGTCTTTTTCTAGCGTATGCTGCAATAGAAAAAATAGAACGTGTTAGTCCTTAATTTAGTTTATCTCTATAAATAAATCAATTCCGAGTTAAGTAGAACCAACTTCCTGAGCGCATTAAAAACATAATAGTATAGTTGAAATTTGAACAGTTTAACATTAAATCGTCACTGGTACAAGGAATTTTAGTGAAAGTACCAGGATTTTTAAGGTTGTTACTGAAATACACATTTAATCATCTGGGAACGCTGATCCGAGGGTCGTGGAACTCAGGGGACAGCGTGGAGGAATTCGGCGGTAAAGGTCGGAGGT
Organism: Acheta domesticus; assembly: GCA_031308135.1. Classification (NCBI taxonomy): domain Eukaryota; kingdom Metazoa; phylum Arthropoda; class Insecta; order Orthoptera; family Gryllidae; genus Acheta; species Acheta domesticus. The sequence goes on along the minus strand of JAHLJT010000631.1, from coordinate 217,879,042 downwards.
TGGGCTACTCGTAAAAACAATCCGAAATTGGCTGCAAGGAAAAGGGCAGGGTTATTTCAGGACTAGGAAGAAAGAAGTCCGTTCAGAACTAAGAAGGAAGAAATGTGGGTTTATGGAATGGATTGTGGGTCAATAGCGAATAGTTTTTAATATTGTGAATAATTTTCTAGCTCTAAGGACTCGACATCAAAAAACAACGTGTAGGCGCATTAACTCCTTGTTGAGGCGTATTAACTATCCTCCACTTTTAAAAATTTTTTGGGCTCACGTAAAGAGTTTTGTTCTGATAGATGTAAACACTGAACACTACATAAAACCGATATATTATATACGTAAATCCCCCATGGATAATATAACAAATACCAACAAAAACGAACATGTTATTATATCAAGAAAAATAACAGTGCATTTAAAATAAGCCACCTCGACCTGTTAACAATACCATTTGTCCTAACTGTAGTGATCCTAACAATTGCGATCTGATCACCTATGGATATAAGAGTGTCCTAATTCTTACAACAAAGGCAAAAAAACCTTGAATCAATTCTTCACTCTCCCACATTTCAAAATTAAATTGTAGGATTTTAAAAAAGGAACGATGAAAAATAGATATTGCGATATACCAAAAGACCCACGGTATTTGGCATGAAAATAATTGTATCAAGCCTGCCATTGCGAGCCTGCCATTGCGATCGTACGTATAGGCAGCGTTCAGGAGCTTATATAAACTACGACTTTTTGTCACGGCCCGGTGTCATGAGATGCTATAAAAGGGAAGCTGGCTTTGAAAGTCTTGGTTACGTAGAAAGTTAAATATTCTCACTCTCATGAAAGCGGCGGAGCTGGGATCATCTAATAATAATACTAGTGTACAAAATTAACTTTTTTCTTTCACAAGAATGAAAATAACAGATCCTTTAAGTATTTTTCTTACTTTTCATATCTCATTTCAATTTTCCTCCATCAGGTAGAAGTTTTGTGTCATGTTAATTTGAAATTTTTTTTAAACGTTTAATAAAAACACTAAATTGCTATCCAAATCTAAATGGTATTCTATTCTTCCTGATTTATATTCTGATTATTCATTCTGTACCTAGAAAGTATTGATTATTTTCGGGAATACTCTGTATCTGGAACATCTCTCTTGTTGGTTCAACAGCAGTCAATGTATTAGAACGACACTTGCATTAGTACCTGTTTTCCATCGTAAAAATTTACGTATAAAAACACCCACCGCCCGCATCGGCTGACAGCCCTCGTGTTTTCCGGGAGGAAGTCGAAGCAGAGTCTAAGAAGTGAATTTTCAAAAACATGTTGCATCTCAAAGCTTTATAAGATTGCAGAAGCTCAGCCACTATGTCCGATAGTTTTTTACTTTTCCGTATACTGTACGTACGAACGTATACGTATAGAGAAAGTTATGTACTGCTGCGCAAAAAAACGGCGTATTTTCGGCAGAAAAAACTATTATTACTGGGCCCTGGTAACGAAAAAGTGGATAAAGCCAGTTGCTAAATTAAGAAAAAAATCTCAACACTGGTGCAGCCAGAATCCCTATTTTGTGGGTACTTGATATCGAAAAATCAATTGAATGCAAAACTTCCATCCGTCTGTCTGTCTGTGAACAACGCAGCGACTAAACCGTTCTCCAAAATTGATATTCCCCGATTGATGAGGTAATTTTGAGGTGAGGTAATTTTGAGGCAATAACTGTCAACTAACTTCCCCAAAAAACTGTCGTAGACGTGGGCACTCTGGATGAAGTGCCCGCGAACTCTATGCTGCGATTTTTGTAACTTTGTCCCTGACAAAAGTCAGCTGTTCACGGTTTCATCCAATCGGGAATTTGAACATCACCATAGTGACGTCACTGTCGCGAAATATATGCTCCTGATTGGATGGCAGCGAAACAGCTGATATCTGTCAGGGACAAAGTTACGAAAGAAAACGAGGTAGCTACCTCACCCGCGATTTTGACATGCCTTAATCAAACCATACCACACCTCTTATTTATCGCATTAAAATACATGTTCTGCAAAGCATGAAAAGAAGCATAATTAATGTAATTAGGCTTTTTCTACTAATAAAACTAAAACCAAAACAAGCAGAAAACTCTCGTGAGTTTTCCAATTTATTTTACGTAAAGATATATTTAATAAAGAATAAATTCTTCTACATAAACATTCAAATAATTAATTTTAAATTTCATTTTAGAAATTTTTTGATGTCATTTTAAGACACTTTTCATAACACAAAGATTTGAAACTCTTGACCCTATAACCCTTCAGAAAATATGTTTATATTAAGCTATTGTTAGTCAAAAAACACTCCCACGAGAGAAGTTGAAATGTACAAAGATTTACCATGGCTATTTTCTTTGAACGATGTCATATTAATTTTGTATCGTAACGTGTGATTTGTATCGTAACAGTGTAGAGAAACTGAAGAAACGCAGAATGCAGACTAACATTATTTACGTTTTAGCATCCCTCAGACTTAACCTCCGTCGTTTGCAGCCACCTTCATTAAGACCTAAGACTTTCCACAAATAGAAACTTTATTTGTTTTGTTGTGTCTCTGGCGGTAGCTCTAAGTAAATTCGATGTAGTTAAGAAAGAATGTTAACGTGTTTTTGCAACCACCTGGCGCCAACCTGTGGTCTTTACCACTGGAGCTCTCCACATTTGTCCACTGCCGTTCCGTATTCGCATTGTAAACTAGATAATGGCTCCGCACCTACACAAACAATGACTGCGACGAGAGAGAGGAAACCAAAGAAAGGCTTTTCCGTGGAAAACAACAAAAACCTATTTCATTTCACGGCAGCGTCGACAAAAGCGTTGAAACCTCTCGTGCTCCGGGACTCGTGAATGTGCACCGTCTCGAAACCAGGACCACGCTAGCCAGTGCAACGAACGTCAACAAGCAGTGACGCGAAGAGAAAATTAAAACGTTAATTGCAAAGAGTAGCGTATGGCAATTTCCGTGTGATAAGATTCTTTGACAATTTTTGTGAAAATATTTTGCGACTTACGAGCTCTCAATTGTCAGTTTTAATATCAGTTTTGAAATCAGATTAATAGAACATATTGAATGAACAAAACGACAAATCGTTTTATCTGTTGAGAAATGAATGCAATATCTATTGTGTATCTTTATTAGACACCTCAACATTTTCAAAAAGCTTTTCTGTAACAATTGATCAGAGTCAGAAGAACCTTATTATATTCTCCGATTCTGAGAGTCTCTCTTTCTCGGTGGCGCGCCATGGCGAGGTGTCTTCATGCAATATTTACTCTGCATTCAAGCATCCGATTTCAGTACGGCATCTTATTACGAATTACATTATATTTCTGTCTGGTTTATACAATTATTAATGAAATAACAATGAAACCGATAGAGATCATATATTTTTGCAGTGATTAAAAAATTAAATTCAAATTTCAGAAAGTACGGATCAGGCCACTTTTGCACCGATTACCTCACGTCATAATTACAAATTAACATTGAAGTGTTACTGCCTTCTGTTACTGGACCAAATTATAATACAAAAATTCTTCCTCGGTAACGGCAATGTGTTTGCGGACAAAATCACATCAAATGGCAGTGAACGCTCTTGCCTGCATAATACGTTGGCTTTTGTTCCGTTCGCAGGTGTGAGGCCGGAGCGCCGGTGGCGGCGGTGGCGGTGGCGGTGGCGGAGGCGCTGCCCTGGGGAAATTAGCATTGGGCTGACGCGCCGCTTGCGCAGGCACCCAACTGCGCCACCGTCCCTCCCTTCAATCTCGCCCCTCCCCTCCCCACTCCTTCCCCTGCAGGACTCGCTCCCACTCAGTTCCGTCCCGGCTCGCTCTGCACTCACACTTCCCTCACAGGCCCCACCCGCTCCGACCTCAACTTTTGATCCGCTGACGATCTCAAGCTCTGCTTCTTTTCAATCTCAACTTTCGCTCCGCCCCATATTCCACCCCGCTTAGATTTCATTTTCACTCTATTTGGAACTCAATCTTGGGGTTTCCAGATGTTCACTATTTGAGTGAAATGTTCACAATTTCAGATATCGATTCACTAACTGGCATCCCTACTCAGTCTTTGCTGCGTTGGATCGTCAACCTTAGCATTTCTTTAACTCAGCCTCCGTTCCATTTCTATTTCAACGTACCGGACCACAACCTTCTGACAACAATCCCTACACCTCACGTTCCGACCACATGGGATTCTTACAATGGGTTGTAACAACCATCCCGCTCCCCATTATAACTACCACAATGTCGTGAGATCAGCCGGGACGGATGCCCGACATCTAACGTCAACCTCAACTTCCTCCTCTCCGATTTCAGCCTGCATCGCGCTCTACCCTCATATTTTATTTCACTCCCAATTCAAATTGCGCCAAGCTCCTGTTTCAACCTACGCTCAATTTCAGCGCCAGATTCAGCGCTGACATACACTCCGGCGTGCAACAGATTTCTCCACTCAGGAATCTCCCACAGCAATCTCCCACTCCGGCACAGGGACAAGCCTCTGTGCTCCCGACTGATCTCACGACACTGTGGAGGTGTAGTGTAGGGAAGTGTAAGGAGAGGGAATAGCACAAGAGAGGAAGGAGGAAACAAAGATCGCTCGGGATCCGTGTACGTTTTTTTAGAGTACTGCTTCGACATTCGTTTGGTATTCATCGGAGCAGCCGGGCGCTAGTATTCTATACACCGCGGCCAAATTCCTCCCAGATAGTGTAAAAAATACGCCACAAACGGAACTAGGTCACTAGGACGTCCTGATAAGGGTCGGTGCACAGACAGAAACAATGCTGGATTTGAGCTAACTCAGACGCTCACTTCCCGAAGTCCAGTTTTTCTGACAACGCTAAAAGGCCCATTTTTTAAAAAGGTTTTTAAGTATTACCTTTCCAGAATGTTTTTAAAGAAAATGAAGTTTGCTTTTTCATGATTCTCCTGTATATTTTCGGGTACATTTTTATGCCTTTTCAAGATAAATTGAAACTGATCATCCAATGTACCATCAGTTTTAACTGACACCATATTACACCTCGAAGAAACCCCTTTTTTAAAACAGATGTACTTAAACACGTTCTTCACTCAGCATTTTACAACGGAAGTCCTAGTTTGTTAAAGCATGCATAAAACATTAATAGTATTTCATTTTTGAATGGTTAGTTATTATATCAGAGATAATTTAACTCTTCCCTTTCGATCGTCAAAAGTTTGGAGCTTGGAATCTTTCTGTTTCCTTCGACTTACGTTTCTGGATTTAGATTCCCTTGAGATGAGTTGAGGTCATTGAGGCTTATTAGTGATATTATGAGTAGCTGCTCGAAATGAAGTTGAGGTGAGTGATTGATTAATGTTGGCATGAAAGGCAGAGGATACGGAAGAAACCCAAGAAAATCATCTAAGAGCTCTCTTTAGCTCTACTCATTGGATTGATTGCACGGGTTGATCAGTGTTTCAATTCCCGCCGGGGTGGTGTAAGGTGAATGCGCTGGTCATTAGGCCTTTTGGTTTCCGACAACACTTTAATGGAGCTTGCATGATCCATCAATAGTTCCCCTGTAGGTCATCACACGTTATATTTCACGCTTGACGTTACGAAGTTAATATTAACGCTGTGTAATATTTCGGCAGTGAATACGTTCTTCAAATGCTATATAAATGCCCAATGACAGTATAAAAGTGTCACAGCATGTCTGGCTCAATCACTTCATACATAATTGTACGAGATGCGTGAACCCACAATGAATGCTGTGAATAAAGAGAGATCATTGCAAGTCCACAACTAATTCCTCAATATATTTATTTAAAAAAGAAGTATTCAGATTGTATACTCCCTTCCAATTAGAGTATATTATGTACCCATGTAACCCAGGAACATCTCAAATAATACATAAAATGCACAATGTGTAGAAAAAAATTCACGCTTTCATTGACCTACACTCGCAATTCCCTATATTTATGTTATACGTAACGCACTTTGATCCAGGAACGAGGACTAAAGATAGAGGAGAATTGAATGACAGTAAGTAGAACCAACAATAAGTAGACATTAGATTTTTAATAACCACACATGTATCACAAATGAGCATTACAAATATCTAAAATCGTTTTCCTCTCTTCTTGAAACCGTCTACTAACCCGGGATCGTGTCATGTAAAGCGATCACGCTGACCAGTGAGATATCCTTGAGGCAATGAAGTAGAGTGAGATCCATATTTTAAGAGGCACATACTTTACATAATTTACGTGCTGTAATATTTCGAGATTATATTTATATTATTAAATTCTGATGGTGATTAACAAATCTGAAAGTCGCTGTGAGATCTAGGCCGTGAGTGAGTTTTATTGAATTGAAACTTGTACTGACCTCTGGTTTAAAATACTGTCTTTTCAACAAAACATATATATATATACAGGGTGAGTCACATAACTTTAGCACCTCCTGTAACTTTTGAACGGTTGAATATATTGCAATGTAGTTTTCACGTAACTGCATGAGGGGAAGGGGCTAATAGATATGTCCATTACGTTCTATTTTATCACTTGTATTTTACGAGATTTTTTAGGTAACTTTGTTTTTTCAAATGGAACTGTACATATTTTTTCAGTCCACCATGACGAGCGTAAAAAGACGAATCCAATGATGTACGTATTGTCATATGTTAGATAAGATTTTTTTTGATTAATTTTGATTTTTGCGAGTGGGGTTTAACGGACATTTTGAATAGTCCACCAAACAAGGTCACGCAGCGCTCCACCAGCAACGCGCGCCCGGGCAAGGGAAGGGAGATTTGAAGACACGAAACATATTCCAAATATTCACAAAACCATTGCAGTTTTTTCCTGAACTGTGCTTTCCATCCTTCCGCATTTTCAGATTTTCGACTTTCTTTGATTGAAGGAATTAAAGGATGGAAAATAAGGATTTGTCATAAGTTTGTATCGTAATAAAATTGTTTATAACTTCAACTCCATTTAATGGGGTTTCATAAGATACGTATTAATGGGATCTTGAAACAAAGCACAATAAGAATAAATATATATATATATATATATATATATATATATATATATATAATGAGGGAATCTTAGCGTTAGTGCAACAGGGGTTTCTATTCGGAAATAACCTGGTGAATGAAAATTTATTTTAATTCAATAAAAAAATATTTGAACAATGTACAAAATAAACATTGAAATAACAAATGGTCTCGTCAGAAATTATTGTAATCTCAATTAAGTTCTCCAAGCAAGCTTCTTGCCGTGGTCTCAAAAACTTTAAATTGGATGCACTGAAGTTTGTTGAGAATGTTTTTATTTGCAGGGAGTTTGCTGACGCTAATTCCTGTAAGTTCACTGGCGGAAAATTACTCTGGTACTTTTTTGCCGGGATGGCGGTCTGGTTCGATTCCCTGGTAGTCCATCAGCTCGTGCCAGGAAGAAGGCCCTCCGTGAAGCTCGACCGTCAGGCCAAGGGTTGGTGGCAGAATTGAGGTGTAACTTGCGTGCTGGCACGAGGGGCAACGTCATTCAATGCGCACAGGGTGATGGACATCATTGAATTACAGTCAGTTGATAGTCAATGAAGCGTTGATAATTTTTCTGTGTTGCATTTCCTAGACTGTGTAATTTGAAGTTGCACTTGCCCATTCTGCTGTAGATTTGTTTGGACACACAGGTTAAAGTTATGATTTAATTGATTCCCTGAATTGACATGGTACTGATCGACGCCATGCGAGTAGATATTCATGCACTAATGATATTGACAGAGCTCGTTTACTGTGCTGACACACAACCTTGAGGCTGTTGGCTAGCGAAGAAAGTTTGTTGTGAAATATAGTGTGTCGATTGAGTTGAAAAATATTAACACGGCGGATAACTCAGACGTACGATTCACGTATTCCATGCGGTGCGACTAACGCAAGACAAAAGGACGGTGAGGGAGGTTATGCGACATCTCGAACGAAGGTTTTTTTTCTACCTGATGTATGCAAACTGGGATGAAACTGAATGTGCTCTTATTTGCAATCGTCCACTGACCTAGATTAGAGCAGACAGATTTGAGTCTGTGTACATGAGCAATCGTTAAGATTGGGGCACGGGTTTAACGTCTGAAATAACTGAAGACCTCGGGGCAATAAAATGCCATGCCACAGTAAGTAAGTTCTGAGAAAAAAGGAGCGTAAAGTTTTAGACATTGAATGCTACAAATTGGAATAGAGAACATTAATTTATGAATTACTCTGCCATCTTGCGGCGAATCTTTAAAATAAAATCCCAACATCTAAATACATCTACGGAGCCTCGAAAAACACTAATATCTCAATTTCATCAGAAACGTGACATAGCATATTGCCTCAAGGTCTTTAATTTCTTTACTAAATTTGTAGTTAAACGGTTTGGATAGCCACCTTTGTAACGAGCTGCCTGACCGGTTGGCAAGCAGGTCACTGTTGCACGGAAGAACGGTTGCGGTAATCGCCGCGATAATAGAAGTAGGGCCACTGATTCATGGGGATCTGAAAGATATGCGTGAGCGTTGGAGAATTGATTAGATTTTAATGAAATAAAGAAATGAACATGGATTTGAACAAAAATAATGTGAGTCTTCATGAAATTTTTCGGATGAAAATCGTGGATGAATGATAATGATTCTATTTATGAAACGAAAAACAAGCATATTCTTCTGAAGAATTTTTAAACGAATATTCGAAGGAAAGAGCAAATTTTTTAAAATCTAACCTAAAGAATATTGACTCTTAAACCGTGTGTAATTTTTTGTAAACTTATTGAAATCTATTTATTTATTTATTTGGTCAAAAACAGTAAAAACCGTATACGACGTGGCGGGTGGGGAAAGAGATTATCTGCGCACATTGTCTTGAGAACCAGAATTAAAAAAAGCAACATTTGAAAAACTAGAAAGAAAAATTTAGAAAATAATTATTATTTTATAAAAATAAAAATTTGAAAAATGTTTGTTCCTGAGTTAGAGAAAATCGGTTTCAACGTTGAATGAACTGATTTGATTTTTCTGCATTGCTAACAAAATAGTAATGAACATCATTTCTACTCCTACCATTACAAGCAAAAGAAGTGCTCAACAAAACGTTCGCACAGTGAAGCTACATTTACGTCCAGAAGCAAAACAAGGGGCTATCTCAGCATTTGCTCAATGGATCACGGAAACTGGACAAGAATCTTATCGAGATGGGGGTCATTGACCCCCATTCTTTTGACATTCTTTTGGACTTTAATTCTTAAAGGCGTGTACGAAGAAACAGCACTATTTTGAATGCCTCCTGAAAAATTTTTTGGAGATTGTTTTAAATCCCATCCCAAACAATTTTATATAGATTGCAAATATGAATCTTAGTAGCCTAGTACAATATTTCCAAACATTTATTATATGTTATCTTTGATTATTGCTCTATTGTTCTTTTATGAAAAGTAAGCAGAGAAATGTCTAGGTTTTTGGAGCTCCTACTCAGCGAAAACATCTCTAATTTTCTTCCCCTTCCCTCTTCTTTCTTCTCTTTCTAACCCTCCCTCTTTCTCCCCCCTTCTATCCATATGGAAGTAAAATCAAGATCAGAAAATTATAGTCACTAAACGATTAAAAAACCTTATTCAATGAGATCTGGAAAATGAACTTTAATGAGAATGCTCTTTCAATAGCCAATCAGATTGCATGTTCTCCCCGAATGGAAACGAACTGGAAAACAAACTTAATTAACGTCTCCATGGAAAAATAGCGTCCGAGATTTCGTTATGTTTTACAATTGATGTTTTAATCATCAACTGATTCTTGGAATTGTTATCCACATTTACAAAACTCAGGTATATAAACCATCTCAAGATATAAAGCCTTCATTATTTTGCAAGTCATATTTTTCGACTTTAGTTTTTAGCAAGATGTAAACGCAACATCCAATATAAAATAATGAACTCTTTACTTTCAGTTATAGACAATGACAATAGTCACTTCGGAAAAACAACTAATAAAAGACTTTCCCTTTATAGTTACAGGAAATCCTAGTAGATGAAATGAAATTGACAAGATATTATGAATTATTCAAATGGTGCAATAACTGTATGTTTAATCGTTCATGTGACAGGGTAGCCCAAAAGACGTTTGTACTGGTAAGAATTATGAAAATTATTCTTTTAAAGAATGATACTAAAGAAAAACCATTGGGTTCTGTATATCCTTTGTAAGATTAAACAGACAGATAATTGTATAATAGACTATTATGAGGGATATGTGCTCGTATAACCATTTAGCTATGAAAAGTTCTATGTAATACGGAAAGTGAAGAACTGTTTAAACCAGTGGTCTTTAAACTTATGAAGCTTGTAAGCGTCGTTTTCAACCCAACTGAGAGCTACCAAGAAACCAAAACAGAAAAATATTGTTTTTTCAAATCTTAACATTTGTTAACACGTATTTATAAATATACATTTCTATTAAATATGAAACAAATTTTAATAAAACTTTATACAAGAAAAATAAACTGAAATAGAATTGTACGTTACAAAAAGACTTGAATATAGTTAAGAATTTCCATTTTTCTCAATTGATACACTTGTACAGTACACAAAACATACTTGTGTTTACATGGTTAAATATCTTGCACTTCAACTAGATACTAAATTAAGATGGAAAACCACATAACGTCAATAGCTAAAAACAAACATATTAAAATTGTATCCATTTATATATAAAAGAATCTAAATTATCAATAGACTCAGCATTAATAATATTTAAATATATTTTACGACCCTCATTGACGTACGCATACCTAATATGGGGAGGTTCCGCTAAAAATACCTTCGGAAACTAAAGTACTGCAAAACAAATTCTTAAGAGAAGATTTAAAAGCTCCATGTAATATCAGAAATGACCAAATTGTCAAAGAATTATCTATAGAATCTATAAAAAATTGGATTCTTAAACTTTTTCCCCACTTCTACTCCACCCTTTTGTCTTGCCCAGCCTCTCGTTGTATACTCTATGCAAATCCATCTTTTTCCGCGAATAAAATCAAGATATTTTAAAGGCCTACTACATCCTTCTTAATAAGCTTTAAAAACGTTTCAAAGTACATTTTGAATTTAGGATTCAAAATGTACTTTGTACTTAAAATATTTTTACTTACGTTGGTAAACACGCACTTAGCCCGTTAGCAACCAACCACCTAAACAACTCTTTAAGGACACGTCCATAGCAACGGCCATTAAAATGCTCGAGAGTTCATTAAAATAGTTTAGCGGACTTTCGAGTTAAGATTTAATCAGTGCTCGTAAATCTTAAGATAAATATGACTTTGACAAAACACAATGTTTGGGAATAAATGTTAAGAATTGTCAGAGGAATATGTATCTGGTAATATGTTCTTTCTCTTGTTTACGGTCAAGTCTGCAAGTTCTTATCCCCGGCATGCACCAAATACTCCAAAAACAAGAATGACCTTCAAAAGCAGGTACATGCGATCGTCAGCCTCTTGTAAGAACTTAGTTACTTGCTCTTCTGATATTTTAGGCTTGTAATTAGCTTATATTTTTTCTTCAAATATTCATTAACTTTATAATAGTATATTCAAATAAATTTTAAACAATTAGTCTTCATTACTCACTATTATTTCAATTATAGGGAATGAATAACTTAAGTGGATACTCAGTCTTCTCACTTATTTTTAAAACATTTTTTCAGCATACTAAAGTATGACTAGAGACTAGTTGATTTTAATGTTTGTGATCGTTCGTTCAAAAATGGTAGCATAATCTCTTCGTTAATGCCTCGAACATTCCTTTTCCTTCGTCAACCACAAAATAAATCATAAGCTTTTTCATAAGTGGTAACAGATTTAGAAGGTATCAAACTACATCTTGCATCCTCTGCTTCCTCCAGAATATCATTGGCACGAAAATACCTGCTGATACTTCGAAATTCCCGGATTTTTTCTCAATCAGCTTGCATTACCAGAAAAAGCATTCAACTGTTTAATTACAAAGTATCCAGTACAACCAACCCTTGCTAACGAGTCATGACAATAAAAGTGATAAAAGCTTATTTTCAATAATCGATAAACTAGAAATAACAAAAAACATTGTATGTGATTCGTCCTCTATTAGTCTTTAAGGACTCAGCCGTAATATTAACTATTCGGCTTCGCTATCACTACCGCCTCGCAGTTAACCTTCCGGCTTAGTCCTTAAAGACCTATTTCAGAGGACTCGTGACACAAATCAACTATTATGCATTTTTCTGAAGGACTCTTCCTGGGTATCCTTAGTAGTTAGTTTATAATATTATTGTTTTCAAACATTGCAAATGTGCGATGAAATGCAGTTCAAAAACCAATTATGTACCCCATGTAAGCTATAAAACCTTGAGAGACATAACTTTGTCGAACAAGGAGAATAAAACTATTAAAAAACCTTAGTAACAATGGGTGAATCCATTGAGATGATATTGGTAAACAACTGCGCGGCAGTATACAAGATATTGTTTTCGCGAGTCATTTGTCTGAGCTTTGTAGAATAAGTCCAGGTTAGTCAACCTTGAGCATGATCTCTATCTATCGAAAATTGCCCGCGAGCTACTATTAGCTCGCGATCGACGGCTTGGCGATCACTGCAATAAACCTACCATCAGATGAACGCACTTAAAAACAGAAAATAAATAAGTACTGCTTTTCGTAAATTAAAAATGTTAGGCAAATAAAAACTTAATTACACTGATTGCTTTTATTCTTTTAATCTTAAAACACAAATACTTTTCAGTTCATTACGTAACTTTATTAATGTGTTAATCGGCTTAGGATCACTATTGTGACAACAAGATATTTACTGCTGTAACAACACAATTACCTTAAGATGCACGCAGTCAGAGGCACACAGACGCAGGTAGTAACATTATAAATCTATTTTAACGGTAATGTCTATGAAAATTCAATATCATTTGAATATATTTTTGAATCATGGTTGCCACTAAAACAATGTAAACTACCTTTCGTAATCAACTGATAGCAATTAGAATATTAAGGAAGGCCTTCATTTTTTTAACATCACCTTTAAACTTAAAGAGATCGGGTCAGCGATAACCCTAAAAACCAAAAATCAAAAGAACTGTAACGCAATCCGAACGCTTAGGTGAGTGGCAGCCGGTGATTAATCGCGACACACAGCAGGTGGATGCAAATGGAGCACTCGCACTGAGCGGTGGCAGAGGGGGAGGGGCATTGACGAGAGAGGAGTCGAGGACGTTCACGTGTGGGGTGAGGTGAGGACGCCTGAGGGGGAATGAGGGACTAGTGATAGGCAGGTGACGGATGGGTGATGGGCGGGCTATGATCGAGATATGGGCGGAGTATGGATGGATTATGAGTGGAGGACGGGCCGGGTAAGAGCGGGGGATAGAGAGGGGATGGACAGAGATAGGCGGGGATGCGGCGGAGGATGGGCGGGGTGGACAGAGGATGGTGTGGTCGGGCGTTGGCGGGGAGAGGCGGGGGATGGGTGGAGGATAAGCGGGAGATGGGCAGGGGATGTACGGGAGATTGGCGAGGACGGGTAGAAATGGGCAGAGAATGGGCGGAGAATGGGAATGGGATAGGCAGTGGATAGGCGGGAGTGGGGCGGACGATGGGCGAAAATGGGAAGTAGGTTCAAGCCGATGCCGGCGCGGGGTCGGCGCGGGGTCGGCGCGGGGTCGGCGCGGGGTCGGCGCGGGGTCGGCGCGGGGTCGGCGCGGGGTCGGCGCGGGGTCGGCGCGGGGTCGGCGCGGGGTCGGCGCGGGGTCGGCGCGGGGTCGGCGCGGGGTCGGCGCGGGGTCGGCGCGGGGTCGGCGCGGGGTCGGCGCGGGGTCGGCGCGGGGTCGGCGCGGGGTCGGCGCGGGGTCGGCGCGGGGTCGGCGCGGGGTCGGCGCGGGGTCGGCGCGGGGTCGGCGCGGGGTCGGCGCGGGGTCGGCGCGGGGTCGGCGCGGGGTCGGCGCGGGGTCGGCGCGGGGTCGGCGCGGGGGTCGGCGCGGGGTCGGCGCGGGGTCGGCGCGGGGTCGGCGCGGGGTCGGCGCGGGGTCGGCGCGGGGTCGGCGCGGGGTCGGCGCGGGGTAGGCGCGGGGTAGGCGCGTGGTCGGAGCGGGGTCGGAGCGGAGTCAAAACGGGCTCGGAGTGGGAAGGGAACGGTGTTCAAGCGGGATCGGGTAGTCCGAGGGGGGTCTGAGTGAGGTCCCAGCAGGGTCTGAACGGGGTCCCTGCGGGGTCCCAGCGACGGCGTAACGGAGTGGAGCGTGGGCTTCGGAGAGGTCTGGGTGGGGGCAGAATCACGAGAGGGAGAGATAGATCCGTCCAGTGCTGTCCCTTGAACGCTGTCATGTCGCTGTCGGTCACTCGCTGTCGCGCCGCGCCGGGCGCCTCGCAATTTAGCAGCAAAGAGCCTCGCGCTCAAACGAGTGCGCCGCTGATAAGCGGCCGGCCCTCGCACTCGGCGCGTGAGAATAGCCCAACGCCACTCAAAAAGCTGTGACTCTGTGCCCAGGGAATAAAACGCCGTGTTTCCGACTGTTAGACACCCCAATGACCCGGCGCACAGTGTGTGCGCGCTCTAGATCGAAAACGTTCAGCCTCCGGTATAGGAGAACAAAACACGTTCTGTGATAATGCTCCGTTAACTCAATTGTTCAGAGTTCTTTGTGTTTATCCTGTGAACTCTGCGCGTATTGAGTCTTTTCATGTGAAATTTGCCTGAACGAAAACAGAAATGAGGGGTTTTTATATAATTTTTTTTTCATTTTGCCATTAATGTTGTAGATTATGCAGCTGACTGAGTTAGTTCGTTGGGATCTTTTGTCGGAGGTGTCAGATTTTACACCCAAACCCAACTTATTAACGAAATAAAATGAACTGCCTCAAGTCACAGAACATTTCAACCACTCGCTTCCAGAACAAACGATTTTTAAAGACATTTTCTAGACTTTATAAAGATAAATAAAAATCTAATAAGTTGAATATTTTGATAGCCTTAAAAATGAAGTATTATACAAAACCGAATTCTTACTCTGCAACTTAGTGGACCAATCCAGACCAAAAATTTACCTACAATTACTATATTTAAGGGAATTTTTTGTTTAGGTATTTTGGCTTCAGAATGAAGATTTCTAGTCTAAATAATCTGAAGACAGTTGTCTTTTTTGTGACAGGGACGCTCTGCTTGCATTAAATTTAAGTACAAAGATGTTCTTAATGAAGTACAAAGATGTTCTTAATGAAGTACAAAGATGTAACTAATGAAGAACCCCCCAACGCTTCAGGAACTATTTATTTTAGTGTCTCAATCAGCTTCAAATAGCCTAATACTTTCGATTGAAAATTGAATAATCCTGTTTTCCCAACAATGAGTTACACATCTTGAACATCCTTTTGTACACAAAAATCAAATGAATAAAAAAATAATTGAATCCTTCAAATTCGTGTCATGCTTTCGCTAACTCCATGTTTTACTTGTTCGCATACTATACTATATATGCTATATATACACCTTATTGTAATAATGCGGCGAAAACTCTTTACTGCCGGACTCTAGTAACGAAGAAGTGAAAAAACGTGTTCCTACATGTATAACACGTTATGTAGAAATCCAGATTTTGTGAGTCATTAACATAGAAAAATTGGTTTAAAGCAAAACGTCTGTCTGTCTGTCAGTCAGTCCGTCCGTCCGACCGTATGTGAACAACGCTAGCGGTTAAACAATTAGTAGGACTTTCACCAAAATTGGCATTACACAATCGATCTGTTCGATGTCGTGACTTCTTGAATTTCAAATGGATATTTTGAATTTTGAGGGTGCTTCAGCCAATGAATCCTGAATTTTTCAAATGTTTCTCAATGAAGGCTTAAACTTTCTTGATTAAACATCGTCGTCAGACAGCGTGAATTGCGCTGAAAATAATGGCATAGTTCGCATTTTCCTTGGAATCTTTGATTTTTCTGAAATTGAAAAAAAAAATCGGCGACTTCCTACATCTACAGTATTGAAGATAATGATTTTTCTTCACAAAATATGTTCTTGAAAGTCACATATTTAAATTAGGTCAAGTGAAAGTTTTCAAAAACCGCAGTTTTCGCGCGATTTTGCAGGGAATACAGGCAATTTTAAAAACAAAATTTTCTCAAAAATGGTACGAAACTTTTTCTTTAATTTTTTTCGCGAATAAAGTAAGCATTTGAATTTGCTCTTGGTATATTTTTGGTGAATTATTCGTAATTTTGAAAATTGCAAAAATACAATACAGACAATATTTTTTCTTAATGAATTAAATGACGAATGCGGGTAGAAAAGTGAGGATGGGAAAATAAAACATATCTAGAGGAAAGAAGCAGAAGCAGCGTATCTGATGAAAGGCTGTCAAAATGAAGGTCCAAACTCAGAGAATAAACAACATTGGATTTTATTTTAATACACTATACCCTTAAAAAGTTTCAACTCACATCTCTATTAGCAATGGTGAATAAATGATATTGATCAATCAATAATGAAGTAACAGGTAAAACTGGAGATAGAAGAAATGGTACCAAATCCAACGAAAATAGAAGCAAATTTTCCCAATCATAGAAGAGTGTTTAGGATTTTAGCCCCCATTTTAATGCAGGTAAGCTACGCTACAAGACTACATACTCACTGTATCACGAGTAGCATGATTTTGACTTATGAATAGTAGGTAACCAATTTGCCATCTAGTCATTGATCACTTCATATAGAGCAAAATCCTAAATGTCTGCAATGTAGAACGTCTTTTATTAGCCAGTAGACAATGGAGTTTGCGGTTACTTATAATTTGTCATTGAGTGCAAGCTGCAGCTAAATAGATCTGCTGAGTGTCAGATCTATTCACCAAACTACAACACAGAATAGGAGGAAAACGGTCTTTGTAACGTAGTCTATTTGATAGCGAATGTTGAAAGTTTGTTTGTAGAAGAAGATTCGTGACTGGGAGGTGTGTCTTAATTCAAAGAGAGACAGCACTTTTATTGTTCAGTGGGCTCAGATCACGAGAGAACCGAGAAGCTAATGACAAATGAAAACTGGTTTATCAGATGAATTTTAGTGGTTCGGATTGATACGGTTTGCTACTTCTAACGCTTTCGTTTCAATCCAATTTTGTTTACGATATTTTATAGAAATACTTCAAGATTTTCTGTAATATATATCGTTCTCGAGTGTTGGTGACTTAATACAAATTACTACCTATGCCACGACTCTCCGTATGACATGACAAACGTATGATCTTCATAGGAGTACACCCTTTAGGTCAGAGGAAAGGTGATCCAGTCTAAGAAAAGAGCAATTAGAACGGAAGATTTACAAAAGACGAGAAGTGGAGAGAAAACGGAAGGCAATTATTAATACTAATCAAACGATAGTAAAATACCAAGGAAATTGCTAACAGATAACGACTAGAGAGCAAGAGGGCGATCATGAGGGCCAACGAAGTGACAATGGAAAACGAGAGATTATGAATAATGGAGACAGTGTGGAACTAGTTTAAACGGTAGGTGAGGGGAGAGCGATAGAATGATGGAAAGCAGATGAGATGGCGATGGATTGCGATGGAAGGGTGTTGAGATGGCCACAGGAAGACTATAGAGAAAGCTATGGGAAAACAATGGGGTGATGTAAAGTGGATGAGAAGGTATAGGAAGGACGTTGAGTGCGCGGTGAGAAAAGGATGGAAAGCGACGAGAGGGCAAGAGCGAGAGTAATGGGAGCATAATGGTAGAGTCATAGATGGGCGATGGGAAGGCGATGGGAGGACGATGGGAGAGCGATTGTAGAGCGATGGGGGGAGATGGTAGGGCAATGGGAGGACGATGGTAGGGCGATGGGAGGGACGATGTGAGGGCGATGAAAAAGCGATGGGAGGGTGATGGGAGAGCGATGGGAGGGCGATGGGAGAGCGATTGTAGAGCGATGGGAGGGAGATGGTAGGGCAATGGGAGGACGATGGTAGGGCGATGGGAGGACGATGTGAGGGCGATGAAAAGGCGATGGAAGTGTGATGGGAGAGCGATGGGAGAGCGATTGTAGAGCGATGGGAGGGAGATGGTAGGGCAATGGGAGGACGATGGTAGGGCGATCGGAGGACGATGTGAGGGCGATGAAAAGGCGATGGAAGGGTGATGGGAGAGCGATGGGAGGGCGATGGGAGAGCTATTGTAGAGCGATGGGAGGGAGATGGTAGGGTAATGGGAGGACGATGGAAGCACGATGGTAGGGCGATGGGAGGACGACGTGAGGGCGATGAAAAGACGATGGGAGAGCGTTGGGAGGGTGATGGGAGAGCGATGGGAGGGCGATGGGTGGGTAATAGGAGGGGGAGCGTAGAGTGAGCGGAGGCGAGCAAAAGGCGCAAGCAGCCAGCAAACGAGAACCAAGCAGGAGCAGGAGAGCAAGCTGGCCGAGCAAGTGAGAGCGAGAGAGGGATGTGGCGGCGACTGACGAGGCTTGGGGTGAGCCGTGCTGAGTGACGCGCACACGGTCCGGCGCGCGGAGCCGCCCGCGGCCGCCGCCAGATCCAGTTAGCGCCGCCGCCGCAGTAACCGGATTCCCTTTTTAGGGGGTCGGCGGCAGCGCCGGAGAGCGCGGAGCGACGCCCAGGTGGCAGAGGGGAAGGGCTCGGGGTTATGACTCTCGAAAATTTTCATTCCAAGAATAATTCAATCGTAAAATGACCTTATTTCTCTGTGAATTATAGTTTAATCACTTTTAATTGAAAATCAATGGCTCTCTCATGGTAAAACAAATGTATTGAGGTAAAATGGTAACTCGTTGCTTTAATAATAATAATAATATAATAATAATAATAATAATAATAAATTAATAATATCTTTTGGTTGTAAGTATTATTCACGTGTAATATCTTTCTCCCTGGAATTGAGTTTAAATACGAAAAAATTAAATCCGAAATAAAACTGAATTAGTATAAAATCATTCTTCATTTACTAATAATCATTTACTGATAATATGTAGCGTAAGTTATGACCGAGAAAATACTAATAATTTTCGAGTAAACTACATATACATCACTTCTGCAATTCCGAAATTAGTCCCTACAAACCGATGGACACAGATAACGAGATAACGTGTGTTATACCTTACTTTATTGGTAAAGAGGGTTTTGCAAAAGATAGCTGAAATATAGATAGTAAGCTATGTGCTTCAGTACCTGCTTAAATTGCAGTCCGATAGTGTTCACCAAATCATAAAGTAAATGATTTGATATTGTACGAGAAAGTCAGTTTCATTTTCTAGGTTCAATACTTATTAAATAATTATGATAATAATATAATTTATTATTCTTAAATGCCGTATTTTAATTATATTTCATCACGTTTTGCATAAAAAGTAATTATTCAAGAAAGTAAATGCAAAGAAAATACTTTCCAGAAAATACATTTTTGCCAATAAGCATTTTTCAGAAAAGTGAATGGAATTGTTTCAGATGCGTGAAAAATATGTCATTCTTTGTTGGCAAATGGAAAAGATTTGGGTTTGTTTCACCCTCTATTCTGCCTTCATTGTGCATAGAAAAGCATGAATGAACTTTTTTAGCACAGGTCCCAAAGGTCAGGTCATACGAAATGACACAACCATCAGTCTTGACATTCAACTACGAGTTTTGGACGTCACGCTTCGTAGAAACAACGCAGTAGTGGCGAACGACGCACGTCGATCTCCGATATCTCTATTTTCAGACCCCAACGGTGGACGTATGAGTGAGCTAATGTAAATTTAGGAAGGTAATTTAATCAGCATTAGCGCGAGGATAAATAATTTGTGAATACGCCCACGAGGTGCCATATTTAGGGATAATGTAAAGTGACAGAATTCGCCTGACTGCTATTTAGTGCGTGCATAGGTGGAATGTGGGAGTAATTCCATACAGCATCCGCAAATGACAGAGAGAGGAAGGATGAGAGCGAACGGGGCGGATGAGGAATGATCGGAGTAGAGCGGAGAGGAGCTGGGTGAAGGAAGAGCGGGGTAGAGCGGAGAGGAGCTGGGTGAAGGAAGAGCGGGGTAGAGCGGAGGGGAAGAATGAGGTAGAGAGGACAGAAGCTGGGAGGAGGAAGAGCAAGGTAGAGTGGAGAGGAGCTGGGAGGAGGAAGAGCGGGGTAGAACGGAAAGAAGCTGGGAGGAGGAAGAGCGGGGTAGAGCGGAGAGGAGCTGGGAGGAGGAAGAGCGGGGTAGAGCGGAGAGGAGCTGGGAGGAGGAAGAGCGGGGTAGAGCGGAAAGAAGCTGGGAGGAGGAAGAGCAGGGTAGAGCGAAGAGGAGCTGGGAGGAGGAAGAGCGGGGTAGAGCGGAAAGAAGCTGGGAGGAGGAAGAGCGGGGTAGAGCGGGGAGGAGTGAGGGGGTGCGGAGTGAGGTGTGGGGAACTGGACGGGTATGGGCAGAGCAAGGGGCGCGGAACGGAGCGAGGTGGAGCGGGCTGGAGCGAACGCTGCAGAGCGGGGAGAAGCGGGACGCAGCGGACGGAGAGGAGTGGGCGTGAAGTATATATAAATATAATTACTCACACAATTGGTATGATTAGTCGTTAGCAATTAAAAAGTTTTTGTGGCAAATTTTCCCGGATTACTCAGGAGCACAACAACGAGAATAATATTGGGTGTTAAATATTAAGTTTAGTCCATTATAACTCTCTCTCTCTCTCTCTCTCTCTCTCTATATATATATATATATATATATATATATATATATATATATATATACACACATAGAGAGAGAAAGAGAGAAAGAGAGAGCATATATATATATATATATATATATGTATAGTAATATTAGTTATCGTACAAAAAACAAAATTATGTTGATTGATAAAAATATTATCTTGAACAAGGCCTCACTGATGTCGCTGGCACAAGGCTTTGATCGGCAAATTGACTTTCTCTTTGTCTCTTGTGGACGCTAAATTTAGTGAAGAAAGTTAGTCGAAACATCATCTTCTCTTCCTCTCAGGGAAGCAACCACTTCACAAGTTTCGACTTCAAACTTCTAGCAAGGTTATAACTTGCAAAAGAGGAACAATGACATTGATATATTCCTCCGAAACTAATAAAACTGCTAAACCCTACAGCACGGAGTAGAAATGCGAATTTCAAAGCTTTTAGTCCTTGAAGGAATATGTTTTGGGCAGAACAAAAAGCAATATAATAAAATTAACTTCATTTTAAATAATGAGAAGAGAAAAATGTCACAAATACAATAAAAATATTTTCAATAATATATTAACAAAGCAAAGTTCAGTTTAAAGACATCTTTATTTTCAAAATGTTACTTTTCAACACACAATAAATGAAAGAACAAAATAAAAAAACTACTGTGAAAGGAACGAAATTACTCAATAAAGTATCACAAAGCGGGTGAGTCATTATCAAATCTTAAGAAGCATACTCTTTATTAAATTATTGCATGTAAAATTGAACATCATTTTCAGTTTTTAAAAAAATATCGTTTCAGTACTTCAGTTCATAACGCTTCTGTAGAGGAATAGCCACCAGTGCCGCTATATAGCGTTCTGGGATCATGGTAATGTAGCTTAGAATTTGTTGTACTAAACATGAATAAAATATATATGAATTAGAAACTGAATAAATGCATATACAAAAGAATTCATTAATATATTCATTCAAAATATATTATGTCGTAATATTATTCCCTCATAATGCACACCGATGAATACAAAGAGAGCTGAGTAAACTAATTATGCAGTTACAGAGTATTAAAAATTAGATTTTCACTGTAATAATTGTACTAAACATTTTAAATTTATCATGATTTACACAAATATGTTCAATGATAATAACCAATGTAGCTGCAACGAAACGATCCCAGGTAAAAAATAAATGAATCCACACCTGATTCAAACCCACATTTCCTCGTCCTCCGAGAGGAAGGCATTAAGTGGGCATATCCCGGGGCTTCGTGTCGCCCCCTGAGCCGGGGCAGTCCAGGTGCGCGGGCGACGCAGGTGCTGCCCAGGCGGCGATTAATTCCGTGTGAAATTCTCCCCGGTAGCGTCGACTCAATCCCCGCGGTTCGCCGATTAATTTCCGCTTTATTCGCACCGGTGGGCGGCGCAGCGAGCGCGGACCCGCGACCCGCAGAGGGCCCGCTACCTCCGCGCGCCAGCCCGACAGCCCTGCGCGCCACATTGCATAGCTGCAGGGGCTAGTAAACGATTAGTAAGAGTATTGATATTCCGGTGAGGTTTGGTTGTTATTTTTGTTTTCAGCAAGTAATGTTCACGCCATTTCCATCTTAGCCTTTATTAATAATATAATGAGTGTTTGATGGCTAAGTCGTCATCATCAGATGAGAATTGATAGTTAAATTGTTCACTTCTTCAGAAAGGATTTTATGCTGAGAAACCTACGATAAGAGGCGTATTGAGTAGGATACGCGAAGACAACGAATACGAGATTCGATTAAAATGCAAAAATAATATTTTCGTAATACTAATTCTTTATATCGAATTACACAACCAAAGAGATCCATTGATTCGTGATTCCGGGCACGTCTGTGCTATGGTCATTCGTTCCATAAGTATGGTGCATGGGTTCCTTGTGCAAGTGGTGCTTATCTACCCTACTGGATAGTGAAATCCGGTGTCAGCCTAACGTCGGCTAGCGGGGTTTCCCTGAACAGGTGTCTCCCACCAGCGGGGCACCGCCCCAGCCGGCACAACCTCCAAGCTCCCAACCAGCCGCCGATATGTGTGGTAGTCTAGAGCATGTAAGTGTAAATGTGCGTAGGAATAAGGGATGAGAATATTGATTGACTTGCTAGTGACTCTTGGCACGTCAACTCTTAAGGTCATTAGTCGCGTAAGTGTAGTGCATGATTTTTTCTCGGAAGGAGACGGTGAACTTGCCCCGCTGGATTGCGAAATCCGACGCCGACCTACCGTCGGCTACCGGGTATTTCCCAAACCAGATTCCTCCCATCAGCGGGGCATCGCTCCAGCCGGAACAAGCTTCAAACTCCCGACCGCTTCCCCGGCATGTGTGATAGCGTAGTGCATTTAAGTTTAAATTGCCGTTTGGAAGTGTAAACCACGAAAAGGTACCGAATATTTTATTATCAAATATTAATTACTCATTTTATAAATGTGTTTTACCGAAAGGCAAATACTTTTCCGAATTTTACAAAATGCCAATGTTACGATATTTAATCGCCGGTGAACCGAAATCACTTAACCAACGCACTGAACATAATACGTCCTGCAAGTCAACAGAAGTAGTATCTTTCACGCTTGTCTATCAGCACGCACTTCTGAGGTAATTCCACCCATTCTCGTTGCAGATGCGCTGTCGACAGGTTGAGAATAAAAAATGTGAAAGAATTAATGAAATGAAAAGAAATAATATTCTTGTATCCATTCTCACAAATGTCAAAATACTACACTTTCGTGAGTACAGTAATGCCTAACCTACTCCTTTTGTATCAGTTTTACATGCAAAAAACATAATTTTTAATGTTTTCTAAATGCCTGGTTTAATAATTTTGTAACCTATTTTAAGAGCCTAAAATGGTACTTCTTGCACCTAATAGTGCCTAAATTCACAACTTTATTACCAATTTTAAGGGCCTGAATCATCTCTTTTTTAAGCCAAAAATTCAGAGATCTCGTAATTGCATGAGAATCCTATTCTCGTGCAGTTGCGCAGTGACTTCAACGAGAGCGGAGACCGCGAGTCCGCAAGGCATAACAAGCCGCAATTGAATCACTCCGCCGAATATATTAGTTCCTCACTGCTTCCGTAAGTGTAATGCATGCTTTTGTATCACGGGAGGTGGCTGTGTTGTTCCACTGAATGGCGAGATCCGGTGCCAACCTACGAAACGGCTTGCTGGGTTGGCGAGGTATCTCTCATCAGCAATGTACCATCTCAGCTGGGACCATCTTTCGGTCTCTCGGATGGTGTGGTAGTGTAGTGCATGTAAGAGTAAATATGTGTAAGAAAGAGAGTGGAAAACACAAGGAAGGGGAAGGAAATATGGCGTACCGTCCGAAGATCGTTTGTTAGAATACTGCTCGGGCATTCGCCTGGTGTTGATCAGAGAAACCCCAGAACTATCTGAGCAGCGGGCCGCTGGAATTCTCCTCTACACAGCAGCTGAATTCGACCTAAGGTCCGTTCGCTCTAACTTTACTCAGCACGTAAACAAATGCACGTGGTCGTCACTTGTTCTCATTGGCTGACCGACACCATACTCCCCTTCAGAGCGTCGTGCGCTATAGGAGTTAGGTCCCTTTCAAAATTGATTTATTTCCTGACTTTCTACACAGACAGTCGAAATAATTTTCTCCTTTGCTTTGAAGTAAAATCAGACACCGAGCGTGACCTTAACTGCCAACCTTCAGCTGCCAACGGACCTCTTTGAGATAACGTTCGTTCGCTAGACCGTCCCGACGGCGCCGCTCCTGCCAAATTTGATCAGTAGTAGTTCTGTTCTCGAATGAGAAAGTTCTCAAAGACTGCTATATTTTTGTTTTCTTAGTGAAAGGTGTGTTTTCTCATTGCGTTGATTTTTGTTTCCACATCGAACACAATAAGTGAAGCAGTTCCCATGATAATCCGGTTTGAAACATTCGCAGGGAAAATCCCTCAAAAGTGGTGAGAAGGTTGTAATGATGTGTTTGAATAATTAGCGGTTAAAAATCCGTCAATGACTTTGTGGCAGGTGGAATAAATGACTGCTGAATTGCAGGTGTCGGTGTCAGAAGTGTTTGAAAACTGTGTAATGCATTAAGTTATTGGAAAGGTAACTTCTCCACGTAAGAAGATATGTAGAGCAAAACATGTGGAGAGCGAGAGCGATGAATTTGTTTATCTGCCATTCGTATTCATGTGCACATTTTTTCGTAGAAACGAATTTCCAAAATAAAATAAAATTCTTGATGTGGTTAATGAAGATTCAAGACTGCCAAATTTTAAAAGAACGTCACTGCATATTCTATTTAAATTCGTGCTTCGGGTGGGATTTCTCTGCTACCTTACAAGAACACTCGTAATGTACATTCTGTGATATTAACGCAAAATATCTGCATTTTTGGCTGGTATTTTGGGCGTATTAAAGAAGTACTAGTGAAAATAATATGCAATGACAGTTCTGACTGTGACACGTGCGGGCATTTGAGTACGGTCGGCGCGAATGGCGTAGCCAATCACGAACTACAGAGCGGAGGGATACACTCAAAGTTTGTTTACATGCGGAGTGAAGTTACAGCGAACGGACCTTAGCTCTGTTATGTTCCTAGCGTCAAAATTCTTGCCCTCGTCGAGGCTCGACCCTGTCAGATGTACTCCAGTGTCGTCAGCTGATGCCTTGAGGCACCGAAGCATAGCAATACAATTATTTCTGTTATATAATCCTTAAAGTTTATATTATACACATAGGGTGGATTTCTAAGAAGGGGTCTGATAAGACACGGCTCTGGCAAAATTTCGAGCAATCCCGTAGAGGAATGAAACAATCGGGAATTTTGGATATTTCCCTTTTCGAAAGAAACTGTATTTGGGTGAAATATTGCCACCTAACCTCAATCACATGGACGGAAGAGGACGAATTTACGCTTGACTCAAAGCTTACTTCATTCAAACCCATTTTCCGTAATTATTTATTTAGAAAAACAGAATATACAAATTAATCTTTTATTACAACTTGTCATGTTATAATGCTTTTGGAGTTTGTGTTCGAGCAGAGCTGTTTTTTCTTTATTCTCAGTTTATATATTTTGCGTGTTTTTTCATTTTGGCCAATAATTGCAATAATTCCTCTTAGAAATATTTTTTCTATAAAAAAGGGAAATTAAAATATGGTGATTCAATTTTTATCAGTTTTTATGAGGAATTTCCTTTTTTGACTTCACACTAAACTGCAAATAACTTCCTACAAAAAATCTAAACCACATGTATTAATTATTCTTGGAACTGCAAGCAAATCACCTGTTAGAACAGTATTAAATTACTTTAGTAATAAATAATTATCCATTTACCTTGTGGGTTATAGGAGTAGAAATTGTGACAGAAGAACCGAAAGCATGATTTGTTTTCATCAAATATTTTTTTTCATTATTTTCCCACAATTATTTTAATAATTGTACTCTTTTTGCTTCATATTTCAAATGCTTTCACAGGCCAACACAAAAAGAAACTTTGATTTAAGAAACAAATTTATAAAAGAAAAACATGATAATTGCAGGTAAATTTTAGCAAAAACCAAATGCAAAAAGGTAGATATTAACATTACATAAATTCTTATGATTATTATATTTAAATTAGTAACTCTCTTACTGCACTACTGTTTGAAGAACAGATAATTTTAACATATACTGCCATCCTTTTATAACACAATAATATCTTTTGTCAAATCTAACAGAATATCTAAATTTAATCTAGAAAAAAAATGTGTTCTTTATAAAAATTTAAATATTAATCTTCTTAAATATCTCAAAATCTTATTAAAAATCTAATATTTGAATATCAAGATTAATATGTAAATATCTAGATTTAAATATAATCTACATTTGTCAAGTTTAACAGAAAATGTTTACCCCTCACAATAAATTATATTCATTATCTTCTATAATTATCTCAGAAGGAAAATTATAGCCCTCTAAAAAAAGAATTTAGGTTGCGTTAATAGTAGATGAGCTCCAAATCAATTACATCACATGCAAAAGATTAGTCAATGTTACAAAAATCATACTGCAAGTAAGGATATTGTTTTAATGAATAAACAGTATTTATATTCAAATGTTTACTCATAGAACCACATTTTCAGCTAATCCTGATATACGTATGTTTGTAGGTATTTCTTTTTAAGAAAACTAGAGCAACTACAAAACATGCTATTTGTCCACAGTCATTGCGGAAGTTTGCACGGATTTGATGAACTGAATTCCTCGCATGTTTTCGCCCAAGCTTGTCTCTTCTCACTACTTAGCTTGGTAATAGTACTATTTCATCGCTAAAACTCCCTACTTCTGACAAATGTCTGTCAGGACCACCTTTTTCAAAACGAGCCATTCGAAATGACATTTTGGCGTGGCTTTATAATTATTTTAAAAGTGTTATTCAAGTCATTCATTATTATCGTGCAAACTAAGAATGAAAATACCTATGGTGGCAAACCTGATATCCACTACTTTGCCGCAACTAGGCAGTTTCTTCTGTAAAACAAACAATGAACGTTGTTTGCACTCCCCAAGGCAATGTTGCCAAACCGATTTCAAAGAGCGGTGGCGTGAGATCCGCGTTCTCACCCAGACTTCGTTGAATCATCGTTTTATCAATCGGATTTGCGCTACGGCTCAAGCCGCGGTTTCAAAGCCACAGATTCAAAATCACGGCTCAGACCACGTCTTAGAAATCCACTACTACATTCCTTTTAAACTGTCTTAGAACATAAAATGGCACGTGAATATTTGTTGCCGAGTCCTTAAAAGGTATACACAAAGTACATTCATGCTTAAATTCATCATATACATTCATTCTTATTCTCTAAGTGCTATTACCAGAATGACGAAGAATAAATAACACAAATACTGCATATTTGAACTGGCGACGGCAATGGTGGTGATACGATTAACACATTGAACGCGGAAACTTATGGGCCCTAGTTCAAATGCTAAGATCAGATAGTATTATTGAGGTTCGAGAACACTCACCCGCAATAATCTTATTCTCAACCGTAGCTCTCACCCGTGTTCTCAACCCGCAAAGGCGAATATGTTGGATCGGTGAGGCTATTATCAAGTGAATTAAAGTAATCCTTTGCAGGCCAATACAATATATCTAAATGAGATTAAATGTACCGAAATTTTTGCAGTTTAGGTAGTAAAAAATATCTCAGCGAATACAATTTACATCTGTATTTACTAATTTCCTTCTCTATTTTCTTGCAAAGAAAATATTCTTGTAAAACCTCAAGAAAGTTCAATTCATCTTTTGATATTAGCCTATTTATTAATTTAACAAGACGTAAGTGAGTCACTAAATATAGCGTGGTATGTACTCTCATTAGCGGTGAAACTCCATCTCCTGTTTGGTTGACTTGTAAACCGTAATTGCGACAGAATTTACGAGTTCTGGAGCTTGGAACGCAATATTCTCGTTTGCTGAGAGCACATTTCTTTTCATTTATTCCAATTTTCATCTCACAAGACACTCCATTCTATTTGCTGTTTAAACAAGTACTCCCTCGTCGTATACTCCAAGCCGTATCTCCGTCATTGCGCTCATGTAAATTAAGAACACAAATTATTAAGGGAAATTAATTAAGTGACTGCGATGATAACGTGCTTGTTGAGTGTGGTAAAATACTAGTACGTCGCTCCTTCCCTTCGTAAAGTCTGCCGGTGTGCACTGTCGTGATTGTGTGCACGACGCGATTGTCGGCAGAGGCAATTTAGCCACCTTATCATCGCTACATCCTTTGTCGCACTACTGACAAAATGTTTGTACGCTTTGACCCATCATCCTACTGCGATTAAATTAATATTTGAAATAGGTATATTCTTATTGTACGTACCTCTTTAAAAATTATCTTCTAGCCCGCCGTTTCTATAAATGTCTTTATTGGTTCTACTACCCGTCCAAAAACATGCTTCCTAATGAATTATTTTCCTAGGAATCGTTTCTACTCCATTTCATTTTTCTTTTCTTTCAATAATTTCAAGACTTTATTTCTTTTACAGAAGTAGCAACTCAACAATTCTTTTTTTTTCGAAATGATCATCTCCCTTTTTCCTTTTGTTTACGTATATAATTTCAGGAGTCTGTAATTCTCTTTCTCTTATAAATTTCTGTTCTAGTTGAAGGTAGTCCATCATCACCTGCGCCACTCTTGATGTCTGTCTCTAACAACTATCCTCACTTTAAAACCGCGTCACCCCTGGAACACTCCCTTGACCGCCGCCCTCCCTTCCGTATTAAGCATCCTTCGCCCTCCCTCGTTTGGCTCTCCCCCCTAATTTCCTTCGCCCCCATTCCTCCTGCGGCCGCGCCGCCGCCAGCGTGTTTCGCCAGTTTTCATCGGCGCCCGCCCCGCCCCTCCCCCTGCCCCGCCCCCTCCCCACTCGGCGCCACGCAAACACCGCAAACACAGCGCGCGCCCTGGGCCTCCGTTAATTAGGGGGTGTCGCGCCCTAAACTACGCTCCCCCTCCCCTTCCCCTCCTCTTTCGCAAGGAGGGGGCGCGAGCCGGGAAAGGGACGGCCCGTGGGGAGCACCTCCGTGAAATCGGGAGCGGACTGGGAACGGATTTCTTGGAGATGCACAGGAATGAAGGAGAGGAGAAAGTTGGGAGGTCGTTGGAAACAATTAGTATGATATAATAATGGTGCTTAAATACGGGACGAATTCCAATTTCAAGGTATTTGATTACTCTGAAGTATTTGTACGGGAATGGAATTCCAAGGCCGGTGCTCGAACTAAACTGCCATCTTTTCCTACAAAATGAACATCCAGTAAATTAAAGTACTTTTCTTGAAACATTCATCAATCATGGACAATTGACGTCCATCTAAATTCCGCAGTCTCTCGACTGAGAAGAAACGGCTTATAAAAGTTAGGTACAAATCCCTGTTCGATTTCAGCAAACTCCTATATTTGTAGATCATGATATGAGCGATATAATTAGACGATGTAAATAGTGAAGACAGTATGTTAGTTAAATATGTAAATTGTGTAAGTAGTTGATGGATAAAAAATGTATTGACAAAAACGAGAAAAAACGTAATGGAGATCTTGAGAACTACTCTCGAAAAAGGGTAAGTAGTACATGATTGATGTTCCTGTTACGGAAATTGGTGAGAATCAAATAGAAAGAAACGATGATAACATTATGGAAAAGTTTCAGAACAAAGAAAATCTCAGAGCGGCGGAGCTATAATATGATTTCACAGAATGGTGAACAAGCTGACGCAAATACGAGTATGTTGATAATGTATTAGATAGAAAGAAGAAAAAGAAGGGAAAATAGTAAAGATGTATTTGTGTGTTCTGTTCTACCACGTATTGCTTTATAAATACTGTTCAACGTAGATACATCTTTGAACTGAAATACATAATATAAAAATGATAATACGCATAAAACGAAACAAAGACTTGTAAAACACACGAAACAATCAATTAAGAATAATAGTTTTGTTTCATTTCACATTTCTAAATAATAATTCAGTTTACTTCACTAATTTTCTTTTGCCCAATTTCAACGAAAAACGAAGAATTTGGCTACTTCAATTACACTTTAATACCTTCTATGAATTTACACTCATTTGGGATATTCATTTCCCATTCTGCGTAGAACATAGGTCCTGAATAATGATAACGAAATGCACGTTATTGAATCTAATTTGCGTATAATTGCTAGAACAGGGTGAGGAGTTTTAAACCCTGTCTAGGAAAATATATCCAAAAAATATTAATAAACATAATTTGTAATGTCAATAGGTTGAAAAGCGCGAGAAAGCAAGGCAGAAATAAAATAGGTACAGCCGTACTACACCACCACTGCAACTGGTAACGATTAAAGTTGGGAGTGCATCATTCTTCACTGGCGCAACGCCAACAGAAATGCACGTTACGTGGTGTTCGTACCGAGAATTCAATCCCGGATATCGCAAAAGGTCGTGCGAGCAGCCCACCGAGTCTGCAAGTGCAGGGAGCCTGGAAGTTTCGCGCGCGATCCGCGAGAGCGCGGAGAAGCAGAGGCGACTGGTGGCGGCCTCAGGGGGGTGCAGGCGAAGACGGGGAGCCTCCCCGCGAAGACAGAGCGTGGAAAGAGGGGGTGGGGCAAGGATGGGGTGGGAGAGGGCTCAAGTTAGGCGCCTCGCGGCAACCCTTGGCCGCAGAGTTGGCCGCGGCGCGAAACACGATTATACGCGAATAGCATTACGGCAAAGTAGCGGCCCCGGAAGGGCGAGATGGCAAGCGCGGCGATCGCCGCCGTGGAGAGCACAGGCGAATGGGCACAAAGGGGTTAGGAAGAGGGCATTTTTCTGCAAAATGGAACAATGTACTACTCGTGAGGACGAAATGGATGAAATGAAAAACTAAGAGAAATATATTTAAAGTTCTACCCAAATTCTGAGTTGACAAATACCGATGAGTCAATTATGTACTGCAATAATTGTATCATTTAGTTTCTACCACATCTCTTAGATTTTTAATGTTATTTCTATTCTTTTTAATCTAATTCCAATGGTTAAGCTATATTTTTTCTGTATTCACAACATTATATTATAGTTTTGTCATTTTTTACACTTTTCCTTGCTACTCTAAGTTTTTCTCAGTTTATATTATGCAATATTCTCATTTAAATTCTAAATGTGTAATGATGTTTTACATTCACCTTATCTGCTTCACAATACCCCTGAATCCTTGCTGAAATAATTTACTCATAACTAGATTCACCAATTTGACAATAGAGATTGTTGATTTCTGGTCACAACTTGGTAGACATACATTTTAGGTTATGTTTGCTATTTTAAATTGGCTTTTCGGGAAGAATGTAATTTATCCACTACGTCTCTCTTCTTATCTTGTTTAAGCAAGGGCAAATATATAGAAACTTGTGACAAATTAGTTGGCAATGAGCAATGTGTATTAATTAGCAAGAATATGTGTTTAACCTCTTGACTTTTTACCTTTGTGTTTTTCTTTTAAAGGGACAATATTTTCAATTAATTAGAAAACTTAAACGTTTTAAAATCTTTTAAATGATTTTACATTCCTTGTCTCCCAATTTTTATATTTAATTTTTAAAGGTATTTCTAAATAGTCTGTTATTGTTTTGTATACATTTTTAAAAGGATCCCGTAAAGGTCGAAAAGCGAAACATGAATTAAAATAAATTATTCAGTTATCAGTTAATACAAATTTTACATCTTTGAACAAGTTCGGCGGCTTCTTAGAGACGCCGCAACGGTAAGGCGTGGTCATAATCGGCAATGAAAAAGAATTTTCTACCATAAGACCACAAAAACTGCTTAGAGCTTGTAATCCAAGCACAAAAATATGACACGTTCAATTCAGTATGGCAGGGAGTTTGATACACAGCTTCGGTATGGCACACAACTCCTTCACACTTTGGCTATCTAACGAACAATATACAACTAGAATTAACTGTGTACTCATTCCATTCCATTAACTGTAATAGTCTAATAACTGGCATAGTCTTGTTTACATATTTAAAAAATTGCGCAACACAACGCCGACACTTACAGATTGCCATACTTGTTTTTCCTTGTTCCTCGTAATACTGGCTAACATCTGAAAAAGCTTTAGCTTTGAGCTTATAATACGTCGGTTTTCTTGCTGGCTCCCGGTTTAAAACGTGGCAGAAGGCATTGAGATTAGGTGATGGTCTGATCGCAAAACGGATCTGGATTCTGTGTGCGTGATATAAATTATTAATTTGGAAGAAAATGTTATAAGTAGAACAAAATATAAAATAAACATGTGTAGAAAGGAAGATGATGTCACAATTGGGACTGGACTAACTGAAATGAAATTTTATAATGGACAAGACGGCGAGGGCCAAAAGTGCTGAGGACACGTAAATTCTAAAATCGGACATGTAAATTTCAATAATGGAAGAAGACCAAGTTTTGGCATAGATTTAAGTTACGTTGACAAAATAGAATAATAACTGGTCAGGGCCATGCATGCAAGGGAGGAGTAACAAAAGTTCAGTAACAATAGGTTCCTTATTGTCATCGTCATTTGAAGTGTTATATATGAATGTTCTTTGTTTATGTCAGGCAGAAGAACACAAATGACAATGTTTACTTGGTTTTGAAGCAGATATTATTTATTTATAACGGTAAGGAAAATTCCCGAATCCAAAATATATAATGCGATAGATATTCCTTATGTATGTTTTCAGAATCGAGAATCTGTACAGAAAGACTTGTTACATCCAGAAACAAATTATCTCGCGGCAGATCGACCTCGTTATGCAAATAGGGCGATTATCATGGCAGACAATTAAACAAAATATTGTAGAATAAAGTTAGTATCTTAATGTTATATAAATTGCCTAAATATAAAAATATCTATTTATTCGAAATATACGTAAAAATTTCGAAAGTAGAAGTCCTTTTGGTTTTTTGTCAGGATAAAAAAGATATCCGGACTAGTGTTCTGTTCAAGATGGTATCTGCTATCCTTCTCGCACTTCAAGGCGTTCTATAACTGCAGAGTGGCTTTTCATTTTCCCGGTAGCTTCTGCTCTTTTCTTGCGAGTGAAAGTCTCCGATAAAATCAAATGAAAGTGTATGAGGGTTCTGTGATTCTATTTCTCTCTTCGATTCTCACATCGGTGCTCTTTCAAACGTAAGGGTCTGTCTTCGGTGCTCTGAGATATTTTGTATTGTATTTCATACACACTTTGAAACATTCACACGAATTATTATTTCATGAGTCTTGAGGAGAGCCACATTGAATATCGAAGGTTTGCTTTATTTAACATTTTTCATATTATGAAGACGAATAGATTGCATTTTAACATAATTACACAATGAAAATTGCATCATAGTAAAGGGTAATGAGATACGGAATTCGGTAACATGAATTATAATAACACGCAAATTTTAAAGATGGGAGTCTTTCATATTGGAGCAGGGTTGTGATTCAGAGTTACCTGAAGCCATGTTAAAATGTGATATATCTCTAAAAATATTATTTCACTATAGCTCATGAATACACTAAAGAAATATTTGTGAAACTTACTTTATTATTTATGTTCTGACTTTGAACTACTACTGAATGTTTAAATACTGAAAATGATTAAACAAATTTAAAAGCTATTTTGGAAGTCGTAGTAAGTTTTCATAAATACAATTTTTCTTTTCATAACCAACCACATTTTGTTGAAATTTTAACTTCAAGAAAATTATCCTGGCCCACCGTTCCATCGGTTTACGTTCTCCTTAACTGAAACCTCGCTTCGGAGGTGGTCTGTGCCAAGGACCACCTCTCGCCGACATGAACGCACAAGGACGTCAACCCCTTCCTGGTGCCTCACTCCCTCCTCGCACATGGCCCACAGCGTGTGGACAGAGATAAGAAGCAGCACAGTTGGGATTCATGAGGCCGCTGTCAAAAGGCCACGCGTACGATTTCAAAAGACAGCCATTGGGCCGGCGGCCTCCCTGCTGCGAAGGGATATACGGAGAACGAGCCGACTTGACACCGCCAGACGAATGGGTCGGGCACCCAACAAGTGTCCGTTATGTAACCGTAGAAAGTTGCGGATTGCTCCGTTGCTAAAGAATTGAAAGGCGACAGAGCACAATGATATACGAATATTTCGGGGGTTTGCTTTATCAAAGATGATGATATTGGTCATGTCATGTTGTACACGATTGTTTCGCAAAAAAACTTTCTTTTGAAGTGGTTGTTTTTATTATTTACAGAAATGTTTACAATACAATATAATTTTCCCTGGTAATATTTCTATTTAAAAAGAAAATAGGACAGAGAAATCACTTAATATTGCTTTGCATAAGCAAGTATATTTCTGCTGAAAACATAAATTATGGTTCATATCTTTGCAAATATTAATAATGTGGGTATGTTTTGTATCTGTCTACGTGAATGCAGTAAATGAGTAATATTGTATCCTACATTATTTCAGTAGTATACTTTCCTTTGCGATTCTCACACGCTACCAATCTTTATAAATGTGGTCTCTAAAGAAAGAGAATTTCACGGAGACATGACAAATTTCACTTTGACGTTAAAATATGAAGGATTTGTATAAAAAATGCATCTAACTATTCATGTAAAATGCAATCCGTAGCGCACATCCAGGATTTGTAAATCTTTATCGTTTAATAACTCCCAAACGAATCAATATAGGGCCTTAAAACTAAAATCTTGAGACCAAGGGCCTCAAGAAATGTTTCTCACATCGTAATCTACAGGATGAGATCTTCTCGACCATACTATTACATTTTTGCTGGTTCTATGCTTCTCGATTATACCCCACTTGTTCAGAGCCTGTAGAATCTGCAACTGCATGTGAATTTACTAATTACTTGATATTCCAATGAGACTGAATTGCACGGGAGTACCTCTTTGGTCGATTCTATAGTTACATAAGTTTGTATTGACAAGGGTGTATTATATCGTTATCAAATACAAGGTGACATACAGAACAAATTACGGAGTATAAGAGTGTCTTGAAAAAAATATATGTTATAGGTTTAATATGCAATGGAAAAAAGAAGAAAGAGGGTGGGGTATAGCATACGAGAGTTCTCGAACGGGTACGCTAGTCTTGTACATTTTCGTTAATGGGTAAACCAAATTCTCTTTCTTTTCTATGCACGCAATTGTTCTAGTTTATTTCCAAAATTTAACATTTCCAATATTATTCAAACAACATTTATTCACTATTAGGCAACTTCTTTATGTATGAAATGAATTTTTATTCTTAGAATTCAAATGACTGTGTGATGTAAGTTACAGACGTCTCTCAACTTCTACCAATCAAAATATTCACGATGTAGCAAATGCATTATAAAGGATGTAAATTATTCTCTCCCAACACATTTCTGTATACGAGATATTTATTAAATCATTTACTCACATAAAACGGAATATTGGGTTCTAGAGAGAACGTGTGTGGTAGTGTATAAATGTCAGTGCAAGTTGGTTTACGGAGAGAGGAACGCGTAAGTGGAAGAAATGATTAGCGCGATGTCTATGGCTCAGTTATTAGGGTACTGCTCCGGCATTCCCCTGGTGTTGATCGGAGAGATCTCAATAACTACCGATCAGAGAATCCGGTCACTAAAATTTTCTCCCAGTCAGTGGTTGAATGCGACACCGCTATGTAGCTAAAATTCCCCATATTTGGGTCACAACCTCTAAGACCTTCCAGTTAGCCTGCTGCACTGGCAATGATGAACTATCAAAGCCGGTACGGTCTGTACACGAGGCATGGAAGTATTGGATACTGGAGTGGTTGATTCGTAATTCCGAGCGCGTCAACTGCTAAGTGAACTGCTTATAAGTTCCGTAGAGTATGCATGTTTTTATCGTGGGAGACGGCGGTGATCTTCCCCCGCTGAATGGCGAGATTCGACCCACGATCTACACCTCTGTTAACGGAGTTTTCTCTAACTAGATATCTCCCACCAGTGGGACGTCGCACCAGCCCGGATAAACTCTAAGTTCCCAACTGGTCTCCCGACGTATGTGTTAGAGTAGTTCGTGTTAATGTGATTGTGTACAATGATAGGTCGAGTAAGAGGAAAGAAAGATCACGCGCAGTCCGTGGCCGGCTTGTTAGGATACTGCTACGGCATTCGCCTGGTGTTGATAGAAGAAACCACGGAAAAGTACCGATCAGAATAGGAGTCCGCTGGAATTCTCCTCAAGACAGCAACTGAATTCGACCTAGCTATGAAGGTAGTGTCAAAATACACTGGAATGGAGGAGACAACGCGCGTGGAGACAGAATTGCGAGGGCGGAGTCTGCGTCCCGAGCGGATGTAGCAAGGTCAGAATGGAGAGCGCAGGCGAGGGACCGGGCGGAGTGTGGGTAGGGAGCGGTGTGGCGCGGCGTGTTGGGGCTGGGGATGGGATGGAGGGGCGGCGGAGCGATACGGGACGGGGCGAGGCGGAGTGGGGAGGGGCGGGTGTGGTGGGGCCGGCGGGGCGAGTTGAGGCGGGGGCGAGTTGAGGCGGGACGAGTTGAGGCGGGACGAGTTGAGGCGGGGCGAGGCGGGGCGAGGCGGGGCGAGGCGGGGCGAGGCGGGGCGAGGCGGGGCGAGGCGGGGCGAGGCGGGGCGAGGCGGGGCGAGGCGGGGCGAGGCGGGGCGAGGCGGGGCGAGGCGGGGCGAGGCGGGGCGAGGCGGGGCGAGGCGGGGCGAGGCGGGGCGAGGCGGGGCGAGGCGGGGCGAGGCGGGGCGAGGCGGGGCGAGGCGGGGCGAGGCGGGGCGAGGCGCGGGCGAGGCGGGGCGAGGCGGGGCGAGGCGGGGCGAGGCGGGGCGAGGCGGGGCGAGGCGGGGCGAGGCGGGGCGAGGCGGGGCGAGGCGGGGCGAGGCGGGGCGAGGCGGGGCGAGGCGGGGCGAGGCGGGGCGAGGCGGGGCGAGGCGGGCGAGGCGGGGCGAGGCGGGGCGAGGCGGGGCGAGGCGGGGCGAGGCGGGGCGAGGCGGGGCGAGGCGGGGCGAGGCGGGGCGAGGGCGGGGCGAGGCGGGGCGAGGCGGGGCGAGGCGGGGCGAGCGGCGCAGGGCGAGCGGGACGGAAGGGAGCGGTGTGGGGCGGGCACGGCAGCGGTGCGCTGACGGAGAAAGCTCCGCGATACGAGCGACCGGCGGGCCCGAGCCGCGCGGCGCGGCGCCGCGGCATCCGCCGGAAGTAGCGGCGGTTCGCTTTTACAGAGATGAGGCACACAAAGGTTCCGCGCGGGCGTCGCTCCGCCTTGCCGCGCCTCACCTCCACTCGCCTCGCCTCGCCTCGCCTCGCCTCGCCTTGCGCGGCCCCGCCGCTCGCGCACGCGGAGCGCCTTTGTCTCCCTTCGCGGGGCGGAGCGAGGGAGAGAGGGGGAGGACGGGAGCAGATAGCGCGGCAGAATTCGGAGGTGCGCGGGTCATGTGGAAGAGGATCCGCCACGGGGAGCGCTGGACGCGAGGTGAGGATGGCGCCCGACAGACACTGGACAAGGTCACAGGTTTTGTGCAATTGCAAACAAAAATCCCCCAGAATGTGACGTCGGAACTCAGAACATAAACTCTTGGAACATGAAAGTTAAAGGCTACAGAAATAAATGCAGAATTTAGAGAAGTATAGTCATCGCTCCTATTATAAGCAGATGAGTTGATAAAATTTTTAAAAAATGCAAGTGGAGCAGACGGAAGCGACCGTGAACCGGGACGTTGAAATTGGTTTCCACGGGTAGAAACCAGTAGGATTCTGTGTCTGTTAATGATATGAGGATATTGAAAGTAAAATTATTCTTGAAAACCAGTCAACACCTAGAATTTACGCACTTTCTAGCTTCCATGAGAGCGGACGTGGTCATGAATCATGTTCTTGATTCTATAATTGACTAGCTCCCACAAAATTCTGCGTACTATCCCTTCATACATAAGTATGTTGATGACCTAATCTTACCTATAACTACTGCTGGTGATCAATGTACGTCGGATTATTTTAACAGCTTTCATGGTAAATTACTGTTAGCCATTATAATTGGTATAGGAAAGTTATCTATATTACTAATTTCCAAAGTGCGTAAAAATTGAAAGAAAACTATGTAGTCTGCAGTCGTGTGAGAAATGTCAGCAGCTTTGTTAGATACCCAGGAATTCCAGGAAATGCAAAAACAATTAAACCGTTTGATTGTATGGTTCCGCTATTCTAGTACTGAATTTGTTGCGGTTGTTGGCACTTGGTGGTTGTTGTTGGTCAAACTAAACATGAGCGTGGTTTTGACGTGCGTTTGATGCGCGCCATAGATTAACCTCCTCAGACTCCACGTGTCGTATTTGACACACAAAAATAATTTTCATTGGAAAGCTAGGGAACTACTGTGGCATATCTGACACTTCTTTAAATAGTTTCCACGAATACCACTAGATGTCAGGGAAGTAACAAAACACATTTGAATATGTGCTTCTCGGCGTCTTTCAAACCACAGCTGAGTCTTGTAACTAATTCATTTGACGAACCATTCTACTAAATATCTAAACATTCTATATATTAGTTAGATCTATAGAGACTACCTAAACTATATATATATATATATATATATATATATATATATATGTACACCTATACAGATATATTAGGAAGAAATGTATTCCTAAATTTAATCCACAAGAAACCTGAAATATGAACCGGTTAGCAATATAGGGTGGACAAAATAACCGAAAAAGAAAATTGTTCTACATGTTGCCGCTCAGTGTGTCACGAATGTCAGGCAAACATTTGAAAGGAGTGACTATAAGTCTATTTTTGCAGTAATGTTGATATTTTATTGCTAAATATATGTATCATAAATTGATAATACGAAATCAATAAGGCATTAAAAATTTACAGAAAAATAATTTTATTTATGAGTATTTATCAGAAATGTCACAAAAAGTTCATTCTTATTCAGTACAGTAAAAAATATATTAATTATTAGTATATTTTATTATTAATAAAATATTATATATATTTAGAAATATTATTTATTAATTATTTTAACTAAATAATTTTGAAAATCCTATAAAAATGTGATTAAAGAGAAATATATCAAATTGCATTACAGATTTCATAAAGACATGAAAGAAGGCCTGGGGTCAAAATGTCACCACGACGCCAGTTATGTGACAAAAACTCACCACGCCAGTTGAGGATTAAGATTCTTTCAGTCATCTTATTTAGGATACGATCCATACGCTCGATATTTAACTACAGCAGATGATCTATGAGCAAAACGATAACACGGAGCATGAAAATACATGGAGCATTAGTAGATTAAGAAATATTTCACTACGTTGTTATCACAACATTCATCCCCCTCGATATTTACTTACAAAAGGATACACGATATTTTCAGCCCACAGGAGAGGAAAAGACGAACCCTAAGATTGTGAGTATCAAAACGCCCAATTCAAAAAATTAAACTGAGCTAGACAACCGTAATTTTGTAAATAGGATAAATCTAGAAAACATATGGTGAAGTTTTCTTATTGTCAAAATATATAATATCTTTATTTAATACATTATCATAATTGAATAATTTGATACTATGAAATCTATTTAAATTTATGAATTCAAAAATCAATTTGCTACTACTACGTCTATTCCGTACCGAAATAATATTACAGTTTCTATAAATTTCTGTGTCAGGATATAGTCATAAAGACAGCTCTAGCCGTTCTGGGTTGAATCATACCCTGAGCAGCCCTACATCATCAGCTTTCTACGCAGCTCAGACGACCACTGAAGAGGCGCTGTTCTCATCACGAGAGTCATGAAAGAATTAGCGTGTTTGCACGGCGCCCTCGGGTTTCCTTTCAGGGCCGTTAATTATTCCATTTATTCATCTGTTTTTCTTCACAATTTCGCTTCTAGAAGCTGGGAATAATGCAAAAATGCTATAACAGTTTTTGTGTAAAGAGTTCCAATTTGGGGTAGTGGTGGTTGCAGAACTCGAGTGATTAAAGAGGTGTACAAGGGGAAAATGAGAAAACAAAGTACTAGTATTAATAATAAACTTTTGATGCAGCAGAGAAGAAAACAATGTTGAAAGGTCAAAAATTTACGGCAGTTGGTACGTCCACAAAAACAGTTGGCCTTAGAACTCACATTTTATATGAAGTAAAGGGCATGTTAGTTAAAGTATAGTAAAGTGTGGTGATTAAATTGGTGAGGAACGCAAGCGTAAGGAAGAAGCAATAGGCTGTAGTAACTGAGATTGACGATGTTGCGTAGACACCACGTATTAGCAGCACGGAGAACGTATGAAAGGAACCTAAGATAGCAATAGAGTAGTGGAGAACAGGTTTTAATGTTATTAGTAGGCGTCCAATTTTTATGGAATGCCATTTTTAGTTTTCACTTACGAAAAAATATATTTTAGAATAGACATGCCTTTTATTTTATGTCCTATTTTTATATGTCATTTTTTCTACGTATTGTTTGTCGATTTCGACTAATAAGTGATTGTTTACCCCCATGATTTTCAAGCACATTTTGCTGATTTCATCGATTTTAACATCATTTTAATGGCTCTTGCTTCAAATAATATTTACGAAATGCAACAAATTCTCCTCAGAATTCTTAGCCTATTTGATTTCTTAACTCATAAATTGTAATGTCAGCCGTTGTGTATGTAATTTACGGTTTCTTTAACTACCTATCAGCGCCATTGTCGGTTCGACTGATTTCGCGATTACTCAAGTCAGAGATTTCCTGGTAAAGGGCAGTCTAATTCAAAAGTTTGCAAGCTGAGTTCACTTGATCGAAAGTAAGCAGCCTCAATTACATCAGTAAAAAATCCATCATCTTGAGTTGTTCATCTAAACTGGTTTTGATGACATTTTTACGCCATTTTTCTTTACTTTTAGGACATTTTGAGACTTTTTAAGATGATTTTATTGTTCATTTTTGTGGAGGTCTTAAGCCGTTAAAATCCACGCTCTAATGATTAGTACAGAAGAATAGCAAAAGAGTAAAGAATATTTGGATGTAAATAGGAAGGGTGGAAGTTAGAACGTAAACTGGTGTTGGTTGCGAGGGATATGAGAAAGGAACTAGTAAGCTAACTTATCGCACATCTTTGTTATTTTCTCGCCTTAATACGTTTACGAAATAAAAGGAAATGATGAAATTCTGGGGTGGAAATCACCGAAAAAAGAAAAAGTGGGTAAATCTTCCTAAAAGCCGTTGTATAACAATAATTCATGTTTTGTGAGTCTGATACTGTGACGATCCCACCTGTCGTCACACGCAAACATAATATTCGTGACGAATTAACCGGGGTCCCACAGCGTGTCGGAACATGTGTGCGTCCGATATTGCGGAGGGTCTGAGGTCGCACGCCCAGAATTATTTAGTTAGTACCTCGGAACTTCATGCACTAAAAAAGTGAAAAATATACATGCAACTATGCACTTAATATTGGAAATACATACAATTAAAACAGCCAAAATATGCACTTAAAGCCAATAATATGCATTAAACAACTAGTGGTGCTTCCAACGCACAAACTTTCTCGCACTGCTATGGTCCTAAATGCTATTGCACTACTTCATAAACCAGCAAAAGTGTATTCTACCAGCAAACGTTTTCTGTACCGAGACCCGAAACCCTATACTCAAAGTTAACGAACCGGCATTATACCACTACGCAACACTAGCAGCGCATGGGTCGAACACAGCCATCAAAGAATCGATCCGACCTATAAAATGGTAAGTGCATGATAAAGAAATAATTGATACGATGGTACATACGTTTTACAAATCCAAGAAGAGACGTGAAAAATTGTTAAAAGTTAAAATTTTGAACAAATATGTACAGACACTTCCAGTACATTTATCTTCTTCTTCTTCGTACTTTTATTTTAGGCTAGAGCCTGTTTCTTTACAAAGGTTACTTAATTAAAATTTACATTACATTTATGTAGTTATATTTATAAATTGGCACTATATTCATGCTGTCTTGTTTCACAAAATGTCTTTCCACGTAGTTCTTGGGCGTTCTACTCTTCTTTCTTCCGGTCTTCTATCTCTAGTCACTTTCACCAGACTGTCTTCTTCCATTCTGTCTATATGGTCATTCCATTTCTTTCTTCTTTCTCGAACCCAGTCTGAGATTATATCTATTTGGTAAGTTTGTCTTATATTAATATTAGGTTCTTTATTCCTTAGCGTTTTATTTGTAATTTTTCTCAGCACCCGCATTTCCGACACTTCCATCATTTGGCATATTTCTTTTGAGTCTGCTCTCGTTTCAGCTGCGTATGACAATACTGGTCTAATTACTGCCTTATATATTCTAATTTTAGTGTCTTTTCTTAGATATTGATTTTGCCATATCGAGTGGTTGAGACAGCCTGCTATTCTATTTGCTTTTATGCTTTGTTCCTTAGCCTCTTTTATAGATCTGCCTTCACTAGTTATTGTTACGCCTAGATATTGTATTTCCATCACTTGCTCTATTAGGTATTCGTTTTATAGCTAGTTTGCATCTCAATGGCTCTTTCGAGATTGTTATGCATTTAGTTTTTTTGTGTGGATATCCTCATGTTGAATGACTGGCATGTCTTGTAGAATTGAAACAGGAGACGTTGTAAATCATCTTCGCTTTCGGCAATTAAGACTGTATCGTCTGTATAACAGATTGAGTTTATGTTATAAGAGCCGAAGTAATACCCTTTCATTACCAGGTTGAAGAGTATTGGGCTGAGGGAGTCTTCTTGTTTTATTCCTTGACCTGTTGTTATGGCTTGGGATATTTGTTCGTTATGTTTTACTTTCATTCTGGTGTTCATATAGTAAATATATATTTACTATGAGTTTAATAAGGTTGCAGGGTATATTTTCTTTCTTTAATAATCTTGCTATATCTACAAGGCATACGCTGTCAAATGCTTTCTGTACGTCTACGAAACACATATATGAAGGTTTGTCGAATTCCTGAGATTTCTCAACAATTTATCGTATAATGAAGATCGCATCATTACATGATCTTCCTCTTCTGAATACCTGCTGTTCTTCTTTCCATTCTATTACGTTTTCCTTTACTTGTGTGATAGTTTTTGTTCTTAGTTTAAGCGTTGTGTTCAGAAGGTTAATTCCTCTATAACACAGGCCGACGTCAGTTTAGTTACAAAAAGGAAAACCACTAATTCCGATTAATTTTAGGATGCTGCATTCGAAATTGACAGCCGTTTTTCTAGATTAGCTCGTATTTTTGTGTAACGCGTAGTTGCCAGTTTTTGCCA
Organism: Acheta domesticus; assembly: GCA_031308135.1. Taxonomy (NCBI): domain Eukaryota; kingdom Metazoa; phylum Arthropoda; class Insecta; order Orthoptera; family Gryllidae; genus Acheta; species Acheta domesticus. The sequence goes on along the minus strand of JAHLJT010000631.1, from coordinate 217,835,513 downwards.
TTTTGGCTTCAGTTATCATCAAAGTAACCATTTCCACAATGTTCCTAGAGTGAGAAATAGTATTTCACTCAGAACGAGCCTTTTTCAGAATATTACAGAACGGAAGATTCCCTTTGCGTATGTACGAACATCAATGGCCTGATCAATGGCAATGATCATCAATGGCAATGAGTTAGGAATCCAAAGTAATCCATCTGATTGGTGTATTTTCATAGATTCATCTAAGTACAGTCTGGAAGCAGTTTTGCTTCATAATGGAATAAGCTGCCTGTGGCACATTCTGTTTCAATGAATGATACGAGGATCTCGCACTCATTTTAAATCGTATCAAATACAAAGATCATGGTTGGCAAATTTGTGGACATGTAAAAGTATTTGCAATATAATGTCCAATGTCTGGACCAGACCAATGTCTGGAAGGTGGATTTACAAAGAACTTTTTTTTTGTGTCTTTGGGACTCAAGAGCTACAGGAAAAAATTCTCACAAAAGGAATGGCCCCCAGAGAGTCATTTAAGGCCCGGTACCAACAATGTCAAGTATAAGCCTCTGATCGATCCAGGCAAGGTACTGCTTCCAACTCTGCACATTAAGTTGGACCTCATGAATTTCTTAAAGGAATAGACAAAGAAACTGAAGGATTTAAGTATCTTAGACAATGTTTTACTAAGTGGTCTGTATACATCTGTGAACATTATAAACTTATAAACTATTCTGAGTATGTAAATGCTAAAGTATAGTGCTAGTAAACTAACTGATATATAGTTTTTTAATTGCTTAGATTTAATAAATTAATTTATAGAATTTTAAAAATTGATTGTCTTTGACACAAGTGCCAAAACGAAATTGATTCCCTTTTTGCAGTAAAAAAAACTCACTCTCCGGTACTTTCAAGATAGCTCATTATGCCTATTATGGTAAATTTGGCAACTACGCGTTACACAAAAATACGAGCTAATCCAGTAAAACGGCTATCATATTCGTATTCAGCGACCCAAAATTGGTCAGAATCAGTGAGTTTTGTTTCTGTAACTTTTCAAAAGTTTAAAAATGTCGGCCAGTGTAATTGTTTGGGTCTGGCGTGTCCCCTTTTTTAAAAAGGGGGATTAGAATACTCTTTTTCCATTCCTCTAGTATTTTACTCTGCCTATATATGTTTTGTATCAGTTTTACTAATTTTTTATGTAATGATTGCCCCCCGTATTTTAATAGTTCGTTATATATGCCATCCTCTGCGGGTGATTTCCTATTTTTTAATTTGGGTATCGTTTGTCTAATCTGTGTTTGTACATTTATCGTAATTATAAATATTTGTGACTCAAATGGTTTCACATAGTTTTGAATAAAGTTTATAGAATTCTCAATTCTGTCCTGTGACAACAGAGAATTCTGACAAATAATATTCTGCGACCAGAACACGAACCGCAGCTACCCTCGGAAGACCTGTACCAATCCTCGCTGATTAACGATTGCGACCACAATGGATAGGCATGGCATTGGCACTTATAAAATAGTAATATGGTGGTTTCATTTCTCGCATTCGGAAAAGAAAATATCCAGATAATGTAAAAAAATGTCCTTTAGGCGCTCAGGGAAAGTATCTAGGAACATCATCATTCATAACAGAAAAACAAGTTCAATTTAGCCATTAGAAAACTAAGATCTCCGATATATTCTGTGACATTATATTGCACCACTAGTTTTTTTAACTATAGCAACATGTTTTATCCACTTTTTCGTTACCAGACCCCTGCTATATAAGAGATTTTCTGGAGAAAATTCCCCGTTTTCCGGCGCACGATTACATAACTTTCTCTTCTTACGAAGTATTCTGAAGTCGAGAAAGTAAAAATATACTTAGCAAGAGTTAACATGCATTTATGGGTAATCTTCATTTTACACTGTAGTAGAAAACGCGCATAATAAAAATGTATTTTTAAACATTATAATAAACAAAAATACGTTAAACAAGAGAACCAATAGCATTATTTCAAGACACAGAATCATTCAGCTCAGTTCACGAATAAGGAACAGGAAGTAAATAGATTCTAACGAAAGCAATCTTATCAAAAGACTATCGGAAATATTATGTTGGTATGGTAGCATTGGTGTGGCTTAATTCTGTTTTCTTTTGAAAGAGAAAAACCCTAAAATATCTTACGTCCACCCACTTCTACACAAAAACTTACAATATATGCACTTAAATATGCCGCATACATTAAAATATGCAGTTATAGAAAAAAATCGAGATATATGCTATTATGCAAAATAAAAATGGGCTATATTTGTTTTATTTATGGTGATAGGTAAAGTTACACATTTACTTTCGGTAAGAGCAATCAAGAGAAATAATGCAATTGCATGAAGTTCCGCGGACTAATAGTTATGAGCGCCAATCTCGATACCAACTTTCCTCTGATCCAGCTCTAGAGATTTCTAAGAGTGTGAGTTGCTCTGGGTCGGGATGATGCTCATGCTTCTTACCTACTTAATAATACCACGTTAATTGAACAGCTTAAGTGTTATCCGTTTAAGCAGCGGACAATCATTTATTTTGAAACAAATACGACTTCGTACAAGATGGTAATGGTTCTTTTACTCAAGTCCCTTCCTTTGTCCGAAAAAAAAATATAGGCTCTGAATATTGGCCAGGAGCCTGTCATAACATGTTTAGATTCTTAGGCCTACGTCGCTGTACAGAATTGCTCGCCTGCTCTATCGTCAGATCCGCCGACCGTTTTGAGCTCGTCAGATGGTGGCTCGGTAGGAGTGATAGCAAGCGCCAGCCGGCTTTTGAGAGCAGCCTCTTGTAATGTAGGCATGGGCACCAGCTAGCAGCAAGCACCGATCACCGTGTTAAAGTCTCTCTCTCGTAACGATGTTAATGACAATTAGTAAGCCCAGTAAGGCCGACACACGCCACCTTCCCGCGACGAGCTGCACGCCGCAGCAGGCAGCACACAGTGGCAGATTCTTTGCGGACGGTTGCTTACTGCATCTGCGAAACGGGATAAATTCAGAGTGGCGTTAATTTGTTACTCGGTTCATTTGTAGTAACTGACCGGTTCTGCCAAAGTTTGCTTCCACTAGAGCGCAGTTTTACAAGTTCCAAGTCTCTGCCGAAGACTGGTTAATAACAGAGTTGTTGTCGACCGGCTCTTAACTGGAGAGCTTCTCATGTGTCGATTTATTGAAGTTTGGGAAACGTCTCCCGTTTCACCTAACTCGCCACTCCGTCGCTCTGTATTCTCTTTTTATCCCTACGGGAGCGTCACGTGCGTACAGCCTGTTTTCCCATTGGTTCTACGAGCTTTTTCTAAAACATTCTACTACTGTGGGGTTGTATATTTGTCGGGGCAATCCCCACTCTGACGGCCTGCTTTCTTTGAGGATTTTAATTGGGTGTTATTGTCTGTTATTCGTTGGCAAAGGACGGCCAGGGAAACACATGCCAGCTGTCGCCACTGTAGACGAAATAATAGCTTGGCTCGGAGGATTAGAGGAAGCATTTCTGTAATAATGCTAATCTGACGCTTCGCGGCACCGAAGACACCAATTGCGTGAAACGCACGCTGTCAGGAGTCGAGTGACCTTCTGCAGCGTTATAGACGTGTGCCCTGAAGATGTCCCCTGATCTTTTGTGGCTAATGGGGTTGGCTTAAGGAAGGTAGCTGTCAGATTGGTGACGTGGCAAAGGTTTTACGTTTTTGGGTGCCTTCAGCCCTTGGCGAGTCAAGCAGCTGTGCGTAGCTAATGGTAAGGAAACGCGGAAACGGGGGGGGGGGGGGGGGGTAAGGAGACTCGGCTCGAGGGGGTTTAGCGAGCGCCGTTAGGCAACCGACCGGATGACGAGCTCAGATAATAGCCTTTTGCAGTATTTCTTAGTAATTTGCCCACGGCTGCGCCAACGTAATGTTCTAAGAAATTATTACGCCACACAAGTATTATTAATAAGTTAATTGTACAAACTCCACCGTAATTTATAAAATTTAAAACCCTTTACAACTACATAATTTACTTGATGAGTAAATTACAAATACCTTAGTTTTAATCTTGCTATCATTTGATACCTGCATGTTGGTTGGCTCACTGCGCCACAGCGCACTCAACGCTCATTTTCCCTCCAGAGCCGATGCCTCTGAACAGCAGTTGGGCGATCGCAATTATGTAAAATAGGCCTATGTCTCCCTGCTCGCACTCATGTATTTACTAATTGTGTTACTCCCACACCGCAATGTATTGACTTCACGCGTGTTTAAACCTCTTTTCATCTGTGCTAACTGTTCAGTGCAATTCGTGAGAAACCAGTCAGTGCTATTCAATAATTTGTAAATTAATTTTCTCGCGGCCACGCTCTGCATACTCCCACATCGTCATTTTAGTATACATGCCTACAATACTATTGAAACATTACCTCAGCAGTTCAGTGCAGTTAATTAGTGCTGTTCAATTATTTATCCTCAAATGAATTACAAACTGTGCGTGTAATTTAATGAACAGTGTACGATCATTTCAATGAAGTGTCCGTAGTGAATAATTTCAATCACAGTGCAACTCACTAACAGTGAACGAACATTCTTTGCATATCGCTCACTCATTAACATGGCAACAACGGTGTGTGAATTCATTCAGTTCCCGTCCGACGCACAAACGAGGACGACTCCACGATTGTCAGACTTCAACAGATTCAGGGTGTCAAATCCTGACCTCACCTGCTGCCACCCTCAGCTCCCGCTCCACCTATCAGTCATTACGTCGTGCTCTACAATCATCATCACGTAATGTTTATTGTGTTTCCATACAGCTGTGCACCCTAATTTTTTGTTATTCTTGTATTTGCTTTGTTTTCCTCGTGTCATTTTACATGAACTGACGTCCCCAAGATAGCTTCAAACAATTTAACTATGGCACTGTAAACTCGATTTCCATTATACTATCAGTACTTCTTTGAATTTTCTAAATAATTGATTATGCTTTCACACAATATACAACTGTTAATTTAAAATTCTTGTAATTAATTTATGGTTTAATTATACATTTTAAAACTTAAATATGTGACTGATTTCCTACATAATTGTAACGATTCTTGATTATATTTCACATCAGGAAGATCGCGTCGCACACCCCATAAACTTAAGCGCCAGTCCTCCATAAGGGTAAGTTTGAAAGATGAGTTCCAGAGGAATGTTGGAGAATGGTATGAAGATTAGGTTATACCTAAAATCTCCAGCCCGCTGCCAACATACTGGCTTCGACAAGTGGTGTATCTAAAATCCATGTTTTGTGGATCCTTGATACCGAAAACTGGATTGACGGCAAAACGGGTGTCGTCCGTCTGACTGCCAAATAACAATGCAGATTGGCAGAAACTGCCAAACACTAGAGCAGGTTGGTCCTGCAGGTGCAGAATTCAATACTCTTCAACCCCTGCGAGTACACGCCCACCGCCAGACTATAATCCGGATGTGCGTTAGTGGAATCTCCCAATCATAACCTGGGTGAATTGCATCACCAGCTTTTAAAACTTTCCAGGTTTTTAAGTTGGTGAGGGGATGCTAATGGCACTTACTACGTTCCCAATACCTTTGAATATCGGACACTGCTCCTAAGAAGCCTCAACTGGTTGCCGCCGGAGGGGGAGGGAGGCACGGATCTTCCAACCCATCTCTTCACAGCAGTCACTATCCTGTTAGCGATGTGAAAACCACGGGAAACTAGGTACAGAGCGGGAGATCACAAATTCCCACCAGTACATCTCTCTTTGACCACAACAAACCCGCCTGCCAATGGTGTTGCAGAGGCAGCTATGTAGCTATTGACATATCTCAGCCGGTCGATGAATTGTTGTTTCCGGGCGCAGGCGATGGTCATTAGTCACTTAAAAATAGTGAGTGTTTATCACGGGTGTGAGTATCAATAGTGAGTGTGTCAGGGGTGAGGATAGGACAAAAAAAGACAATGGAAAAGTTGCACGCGTCCGTGGCTGGTTTCGTAGGGTACTGCTTCTACATGAGAATGGTATTGATCGGAGAAACCACCGATCAGAGCATCGGACCGCTAGAACTCTGCTTGAGGCAGCGGATGCATTCCGCCCATCGTGGAGGGGGTGGAGAACGAGTAGGTCTTTCCGGCGTCGCCAAGCGAGATGGCGCCCGTCCCGCCCTCACCGCGCGCCCATCGATATCCCCGCCCCCCGCGAGCACTTGTCAGAGGGGAAGGGGAGGGGAGGGGGAAGGTCCGCGGCGACGGCGAAGACGTATGGGCCGGCGGAGAACCCCACGAGGGGCGGATGAAGACGCTCCTGAATGCGGCGGGGAAGACGCACGCGACGGGACCTATGGAGGGCGAGGAAGAGCGTGTGTGAGAAGGAGGAAATGGGAGAGACATTCAGAATGAAGGGGTAGGCCGCGCAGGACCGCTCAAAACTTGGATTCTAAAACTCCCTTCCAATTTCTACTCTTCTCTTCCATATTGCCCAGACACCCCTTTGTACAATCTAGGTATTTTTCCTTGAATAAAAACAAGATATTCTAAAGACCTACTGCATCTTCCATAATTAGCTGTAAAACAGGTTCAATCATTCCTATATTCAACATGTATGTCATAATCCATATATGGTATGTATTTTTCTGAACGTCCCTTCCTGGGTTTCCTTAGTAGTTAGTTTCAATATGGTTTTCAAATATTGGAAAGGTATGATGAAATGTAGTTGAAAATGATTGTATATAATATGTAACATAAAAATCCTAGAAAGACATATTGTCGAACAAGGATAATAAAGAAATTTAAACAAAAAGGTCGCGCAGGAAAGCAAAGGGTGTGCTCTATATGACACTGGAACATATCTATAATGTATAATGCAAAGGTTTAGGTTTGGTAAAGAGAAAGAATAATGAAATGATTCAAAGTGTAAAAGTTCAACCAAAATTTCAGAAATATGACAAATGGTGAGAAAGGTTTGAAATGTTTCATTTTGTCACCAATTAAGTAAAATAACCCATTTACTTTACGCAACAGTACAGAAAATTAGTCTTTGAATGTTATTAATGAATTAGTCACGAATGAAATATTGTCGAACAAGCAGAGTCCATCATTTTGAAACGAAGGCGCCAAAGTTATATTCCGTACGAGTTAGGTATAATGTTTAATCAGCTCTATTTCACGTTTATAGCTTTTCTTGGGATCTCCCTCAATATTTTAGACGGCAATCACGTTCATTTATGTCACTCAATGTTTTGTTTCGTATGAAGTGCTCGATTGTTTTCTATTGTCATGGCATCTCTGCAGCACGCATACGGTAAAGCCTATTTTTCCTTACTAAGCCGTGTACCCTGCCGAATGTATACACTAATTTTCATGCAAGATTGATTCTGAATTAAGTCTAAAAACCAGAATTAATAAGACCAAAAGCCTATCTCAAGGTAACAAGATAACTAATATTTACAAAACATTATTATTATTATTATTAAATGTGTATCGTCTATTAATGACCACGCAACACAATATTTTCCGAGGCCAAGTCATATTCATCCCAGAGAGATTAACGTGTGTCATTGTACGAATCAGCTTTTCGGCTCTATGCCCTCATAAGACAAGCCTTCAAAGACAGCCTTCAATTATGAATTGAGAGGATCCTGATGGGTGAAGAGACAATCATGAATACGACCGTGCCTACGCAAGAACCTGCAGCCTCCTCAGTGCAGACAGCGGCTCGTCGCAACAGTCTGCACCAGGGAAGCAGGTTGTTGTTATTATAATAATAATTATTATTTATTATTTATTCTTATTACTTATTATAAACAGCTTCCGTACATGCAATTCGTTTACCGCAAACATTGAAAATCGTCCTCAGATTCAAAATATGGTTCTCAGATATCCATTTACGCCAGCGTGAGATACCGTGAAAAATATGCAATATCGCGTCCTCCACTCCATCTCAAAAGTTTGCTGCAAACTCGCAACAGCCGCGTAGCCACGCAGAGGCGCCGGGCGCAACCGCAGCGATGGGGGCGTGGCGGGCGGCGGAGCGGGGAGCGGAGGAGCGGCCGCAGGCGGGGAAGTTGCAAATAGCAGCACATCCGTCAGGAGCGTCGCCCGCACGCGCTCTCACACGCCCACGCCCACGCCTCCCGCACCGCACATGCTGCATATCAGCCACCCCGGGGGCCAGCGCCACCATGCGGATGCTCCACACCGAATCTCAGTCGTAATAATCATAATAAAATCAGCCACAATAAAAATAATAGGAACAGTAATAATTATTATAAACAAAGGAAGTGGCTCAGGGCGTAGCGTGCTGATTTCGCCGTCGGAGGCCCGGGTTCGATCGTTAGGAGGTTGGCCATCCTGACCTGATTTTTCGCGGTTTCCCTTCGTCATACAAGCAAATTCTGGGATTGTTCAAAAAGGTCACAATCACCTCTCTCCTCTTATCATCAGCTATCGCCTTACAATTCAAGACTTAACAACCCTGATATACCAAGGCATAGAGCCAAAAAGTTGATCCCCATAATAACTTAGTTAATCTCTCTCCGGGATAGAATATGACTGGGCCCCGAAAGAGAACATGTAGCGTGGTCAGAAGTAGCCGATATGTAAATAAATAAAGAAGAAGAAGATACACAACAAATGTTAAAGAAATCGTGGAGAGACAAACCATTTCATGGACAGTATCTACAAATTGACGATGTACAAATCAAGTAAAGATCAATCATTTATGTAGCTTAAAAGATGAAGAATGAAATCAGAATAGGGATCAGTTCCAAACACTGAGCAAGATCAGGCGCTGAGAACATGACATGATGATAAAGCAGTTCTCAAAATTTCCCAATAGTCTAAATGCAGAATTAGCCAGGAACAAGTAGAAACCATTCACCAAATTGCCCCACGTCAAAAAAGCTTCACTTCCACCTAGAGGATACTTGTGGGAAGTAGTCAGTAATCATATTATTTTGAAGCTATTTTAAACTAAAATCTACATTGATTTAAAATAATTAATTATACTTTATTTTTAATAAACATAAATAATAATAAAATAAAAATGTTAATACTACTTTACTTTAAAACAAACTTACTACTGGTCATCTACGTTTGTAATTGAAACAAAAATCATTTTCATGCCAAAAGCTGAACCGTATTACTTGTAATACTCGTAAATATAGATTCTAAAGGATAACAAATAAATAAATTCAAGGTTTTGTTATTTTTTTCAATTTAAATTTGCTATTCTGCTTATTATTTCTGATGATAAGATTTCTTAGAGATTCGGACGGTCGCATTACTTTAATAACTTTACATTTACAAAATTACAGTTAAGGTGTTCGGACGAAAGTAATATTAACTGACATTTCATGATACACAAGAAAATTCAATTTGACTCTGTCATCTTCACGAAATTACCTTTCCAAGCTGTAACTTACAAGGAATTGTTTTGCCATATTTGTGTAATTCTGAAATGTTTTCGTAATAGAGAGAGCCAGAAAAAATCTTAACAATTAGATGAAAGATGTTACTACTTATCATACATAAAATGAATAATAGTAATTTGACAGTTGGCCCAAAATGTCAAATCATTTGTACTTGAAGTACTTCAACTGTGATTAATAAAAAAAGAAAAGTTTATTTTATATTTAAGTCTGGGCGGCAAAACTAGGAGAGTACGTAACTCTCATTAACAAACTTTTTTTAAATGAGTTGTAAGCACTGTCGCATAATTTTTACTATCGCACAAAGAAGCATCTTTAAACTTAACACGTTTGAGAATAACTTCAGTAGATTCCTCTGGCTTAAAGCTCTCAGTATCAACCCACTTAATACCAAAGAAATATATTGAAAATGTATTTTCTCAAAATAATTGGTTTTTTACTTACTGTATTTTGACATCAAACAGTCACTCAATTCACTTAACAACAAATCCTTTTATTTTCTTGTTTATTATAGCATTGTTAATAATTGTTAATAATATTATAGCATTGTTAATATTATAGCTTTATTATAGCATTGTTAATAATTGCACGTGAAAAAAATTGTTAAGTCAACAAGAAATGGAACACCGAGAATAATCTGTCAGAAACTTTTGGGGTCTCACAGATCGCACGTCACCGGTAAAAGAAGTTTGAAGGAACGCCACCAGTTAACGATTAAGCAATTTTGCTGACAAACCCATCGTTGTTTTGCGGTTCATCTGGTTTCTTGATAGTCATAACCTTATCGTTATGATGATAATAATGCCTAATATCACAGAAGTGAATACCTATTTTGTTGGAATGTAAAAGAAAAAAGACGAGAAAGTAAAATGATGAATTAGTAAAAACGGAAAGCTAATAATGTCAGCTATACATTTAAAATAAGCCCAGAAATATTCAATGTGTACAAGAAACAAAGAACAGTAACCATTTCCAGGTACGCAAATGTTATTTCAGGTCTCTCTGAGGTGCTTCCCGGCTCGGGAACAAGGGTTTATGTACATCTCTCATTGAGATTCACAGAATGCAAAAGATTTTCTACTAATATCTGGGCCTCAGAGCAAAACCTTACAGGATTAGTTTCAACGGGATCATATGTCACTGACTTTTGAAACCTGAGGTGACTCATCCTGGTACATTCAGAAAAGGCAATCTCTTGGCTTCAGTTGACATTGTTTTTTCTTGTGGTTTGTATAAAAATATTTTAGTTATTGTTAATGGCTGGATATGTCTTTGCCCTAATGGCATTGTTTTTACTAGAATTTCCCTGTGTTAACTCAAACACTTAAAGAGTAATCCGAGATGATCTTTTATTTACAAAATGGAAAAAACCAATGTCAATTACATTCCGTACTTTATAAAGATTTGCAGTATACGTATATTTTTAAAAGTGGCTAAGAGAAAACAGAGGCCCAATGTCTTGAAATTTGCTACACACAAAGAATTCCTAAATTATTCTTATTATCTCAACAACCCGTAAAAATAATAACCAAGTCGCTAATAACCATAGCTGTTGATGCGACTTAAAATAAACAAATTTTAAAAAACGTAAAAAGTATTCAGAATTTTTATCTAAACTGAAGAGGCCATTTGATAACTACCCTTAGTGTACTGAATATCGCTTGCTGAATGCAATAGCGACACAACAAAAAATTCCTAATTTGCATTGTGTGCAATACTTTTTGCAAAATGTGAGTCCTAAATTGACTACATTTTAATGCAACATTGGCTCACTCTCACTTTTAACACTAACTGCTAACTAGAGATTTGTTAATTCTCATGTAGAACTTTCAAACTTTTCAGAGAGACATTTCTCATAATTTTCCTTTTTTGCGTTGTGCCATGATTGCATTCAGCAAGTGATATCATCATTAATCCAATAATTCGCGATCGATGAAAGCAAAACTGTAAAGAAGGCAAGGTGTTGAGCTCCCCGTTGGGCTGTCCTGCGCAACCGGACGGCGAGTGGGCGTGGGCCACGGGAAGCGAACGCCCTCGGGGTGGGGGTGGGGTGAAGCTAGCGAGGATCTGCGCACAAAAACCACGCAGCAATGATAAAGAAGTGGGCGACGCCACGGCGGCCGGAAACGCTGGCCGGCCACTTTATCCTCCACAGGAGAATCAAGGCGAAGAGAGAGAGAAAGCGAGAGAGGAGGGGAGGATGGAAGACTAGTGGCAAGGAAGCACCGTGGACAGAAATGGGCAGTCGAGAGAGGAGAAGTGGGACATATTGGCGCGCAGTGGTTCACGCGGCGAGTAAGCAAAGCAGGTATTTCAAGTAAGAAACGCGCTCAAAAACTGTTACGCAACGTATTCTCCCAGAAAAAAAATACTTTAGGGATGTGATGTTACTTTATCGTCAATTCATGAAAAACTGTAGTTAAGTGGTGCCTTCTTTCTTATTTTTTGAATTGATTCATGCGTACAATACTTTAACACACATTTTTTTAACAACTATGTTGACACGTGCTTAAAAATTAGTTCCTTAATTACCCACTTATCTTTAACAAAACAGTAAAAATATTTTCTTTCGGTTCGAACAAGTTATTTAATTTAAAATGAAAGAAACAATATTTTTCGGAAGAAAATATAATTACATTCGATTGTTCTCTGAGTTTAAAAAGGAATTTTATGCTGGTGAAAAACAATTTTTAAAAGATGTCAAAACACTTGACACCTATTAATTAAGAAAAACTTAGCAGAACACTTCCCCAAATTTCTATGAATCCTGTTGGCAGTTTTGTAAAAATAAAGAGTAAACGAATGCAGAGATTTTTTATTATTGTCCTATTTTAAGAAGATCACATTCACAAAATTCAAGTGTTAAAAAAAGGTTTTAGAAAGAGATGTTGTGACGACCTACAAATTGTATTTTTCCTGAGCAGCCATGAATATTTTTAGAACCAATTTTAATCACTAAAATAAATTTTAAAATGATATGCTAGAACCATCGAAGTATCATTTGCAGAAATGTAACTGCAATATGAGTTTAATTTTTTTTAAATCTATTGCTTGAGCACTTTTTTGAAAAGTAACATTAGTGAAAGGACTCACAAGGTTTTAAAGCGTCCGAAAAGGAAATTTGAACTGAAGATTCACACAAAAGTTTATTCTGACAAAACGTCGGCAAATCAGACTCAATTGCCTAACTAATACGATTCGTTCTATGTCAACCAAATAGATGACGCAGTTAACTTGCTTGCCCTTTGCCAAATCTTTCAAAAGTTAACTTTACACAGTGAAAATAACTGCGGTAATGAGGACACACTGTTTCCATCCCTTTAAAATGAACATTTATCAGGCAAGTTTTAAAATGTTGAACACGAATAAAATAAAATATGACATGGAATGAAAAGGTTTCATGTTGTGTAAACCAGTTTAAAACCTTTTTCACTTAAGAGTTCAGTTGTCCGTCTTACGTCCGTGTTAAATATAGCTTTGGACAGTAGTATCCCCGTACACGTGTCAATATCAAGCGCGTTGAAAGGACGTTGAATCCATATCTTTGTTCTTGTCCATGTCCTATCCATATCCTTGGAAACCATACTTCATTGGAAGGAAATATTTTATTTCTTCTAATTTCTATTATGATTTATTTAGTTACCTTTATTTTTAGAAATGGACATAAATGCTGAAATTTAAATTCTATTTAGTTTGAATAGCAATTCATGTAACTATTCTTTTGAATTCGAAAATAATCAAATACTTCTTTCTGTCCTCTCGCAGATTTTTAAAGACAGTGTAGTAATCACAGTGTAGTAATTGGATGCACGCAATATCTCCTGGATCTCTTTTTCCTTACCATTTTTGCCGCATAGCATATAATAGCAGTTTCTTTTTCTCTATCACTTTTCCTGAAAGTTAGGTTGATGTAAAAGAGCTGTTTCGGATAATTATGAAACACTATTATACTTCTAGTGTAAATATTCTGATCATAGAACACTTACATGATACGCAATTGCCCAACATTCTGCTGACTCTCATGCAATTGCTTTAAATTTCTCTTAAAAGTGGAAACCACAGAAAGTGCCGGCATGATGAAATAATTATGTTATTGTTGAAATTGTTATTGTTGATTGTTAAAAATTGATGATTTTCAACACATCATTCAAGCTGACAAAATCATTCATAATTTAAATAGGAATTTTATAAAAAACAGTGTGTTTTATTTTTATCACAAAGATTAAGTTTCCAAGCAAAATTTAATTTACATCTATTCTATTTAGAAAAATAAACCTGTTTACGTGATGATGATATTTCCTTAACTGTACTTAAATTCATTATTATTCATAATCTCATTATTTATATCTTCAAGTGAACAAAAGATTAAAGTTTCTGGAGTTCCAAACAATTTTTTTCCCTAAGGACAAAACCTGTCAATAATATACACTTGTTTTACACACTTTTACGACATACTACTAGGAATAGTTATTAATGTCAAGTGCATTTTAACTTTTCAATAATTAGTGATATATAATTCAGTTTTCTATGATTGCATCCACTCTTATGTGTACATAAGGATGACCATAGAGAAGACAACGAAACTTTGGATACAAGCTCTTAAGTCAATTTTGCATATTTTGTCTAATAAACTCTTTCGAGATTTCGAATGGTCGAATCACAAAAGCCCTCAAAAGTTGATTTTAAAATGGATTTCAATACAAAAATTTGCATTTCATAAACATATCGATACTCCAGAAACATCCAAATGTTATATTTGTTCACAAAGAAAAAATAACACAGAAATAAAAAAGAATTCCTTTTATTTGTCTTAATTTTTCTTTTTAAACAAATATATTAATTTCTTTTGTAAATAATAAACATTTATATTTTTCTGGAGTGTCTATGTGTTTCTGAAACGATAGTCTAGCATAGGAGTTCTTTTTTCAAACCCAATTTTGGGTGATTATTGTGGCTCAACCATCTGAAATATCCAAGGTGTTCATTCGACAAAAAAGTGCCTAAAATTGACTGAAGAGCTTTATTCATTCTTTCGTTGTTTCCTCACTGGACACTCTAAAAACACAAACACACACATACATGTGAACAACGTACTTGCCCAACAATTGCCACCCGACTCATGCCTGAAGGGCGTACGCAGATTTAATGCTCTTTCGAGCTTATATCATTGGATTTGTCTTTTTACGCTCGTCATGATAGACTGAAAAAATATGTATAGTTCCATTTGAAAAAACAAAGTTACCTCAAATATCTCACAAAATACAAGAGATAAAACAGAAATGAATTCACGTATCAATTAACCCCATTCCCTCATGCACTTCTGTGAAAACTGCATTGCAATAACTTCAACCGTTCAAAAGTTACAGGAGATGCTAAAGTTACTTGACTCAGCCTGTGTGTGTGTGTGTGTATATATATATATATATATATATATATATATATATATATATATATATATATATATATATAGTGTAACGAATGTGGATTTCCATCCGTTAACAACAATAAAATCATTGTTAAGAACATGTAAATTATTTGAAAGACGCGCGGAATGCGGCGGCGTAGGGAAATTCGATGAGCACCGGTAAGATCGTGCGGCGTTCGGTACAAAGTCTAGAGCGGTGACGCGGTCAGCAGCGGAGGGGAGGCGAAGTCCAGCCCACCCCTATGAGGGGAAGAGAACAGCAAAATAAATACGTCGGTCCACCTATCACGAGCTCCTTCTTGTATGAGCTGTCCACGAGTATCTTTCTTGTGAGAGCAGCCGACAAATAGTCTTCTAGTTTGAGCAGTCGACAGACTAATTATTCTAGGTTGAGTTATTGCCGAGCAGTTATTTTGTCACCAAGTACGTTAATGATTGCATTGAATGCGACGTTATTATAATACCAGTTATAAGAGGCCGAGGTGCAGCGTTATTTGATTATCTGGTGGACTGAGCAGCTAGAAATAGGGAAATAATTTAACGCTGATTTAGTCAGGGAAAGTACGTGAGTAGCGTGAGGAACAATTTGGTGGTATAACGAGCCACATAATTGTTGAATAAATCAGGTGCGCGACGCCCATAGACCAAGTCACACGCGATAGCAAGGCTGCCATCGTGCAAGAATTGTTAGCACGCGGGCGTGAAGTGTAAGCAATCGCGCCGAAAATAATACGAACGAGACGAAGAAGAGGTCTGCACGAGAGGAAGAGGAAGTCGGAAAGAGTGGAAGAGAAGGCTGGAACGAGAAGAAGAGAACCCCGGGACGAGAGGAGAGGAGGAACCCGCACGAGAGCAAGAAAGAAGACGACGAGAACCTAACGGTGCTGCCAGAGCATCGGATCTACGCAGACGCCAGGTGACGGCGAACACGAGCAAGGTCGGACGAAACGCGCTCCGAGGGCTGTAAAGGTAACGGGTTGTTAGAGAGGGAGAGGGAACTTTTACGCCGAGGTCGCCGTACGCGAGCCGCAGCCTAAAAGCGGTACCGCGGTGGATAGCAGCGGAATTTCGCAAAGCAGAGACTGTTTGAATGCTTTAAATGAATTTGTTACAAACAGAAAATTCCTATTTCGCTACTAGGGAATGAATGCCTTATGAATAAGAGATTATTTTTATTTTGATGTGTTAAATGCAACCGAAATATTTGATTTGCTTGTTTGTGAAAAGAAACTGAATAGAGTAACGGAAGGGATGAAAGAGTGTTATTTCATTATCAAGAGTTCAGTAATTCATTTCATTGCACAACAGAATCTTGTTGTAAATAGCAGTGTTAAGTTATTTAAATGTTTAATTTCCAAAACCGTGCACGAAAAGCCCTCAAAGTATTGGTAGGCTGAGTAATTTCAATTGATCTGAAAAGTACCAATGCTATTTACGTGTTTCTTTTTACAATTGATCGAAAGAATCTCATTGTTATTTTGTGCGTTCATTTTACGTGCGTGTTTCTTTTTCAGCACAACTAAAGAAAGTGTACTCGAAACAGTTAATTAAGAATACATTCGATTTGTTACCTGATTTGTATGTGTATGTATTCGCCCCTTGAATTTCCTCACCACTGCCGAATAATCCATTGCACTGAGAGTAAAATACAAGCTCGTAAGAGCATGAAATTGACGTACACCCTTCAGGTCTAGGCTGGGTGATTCTGTTAGTATTGTACGTGAGAAAATATATATATATATATATATATATATATATATATATATTTTTTCTTATAGCCTTGCAGCCCAACGTGAGCCGCTCGTCCAGTGACCAGGGCAGCGCTGCGGGCGGTGCAGCGCTGCCGGCGCGCGATATTTCACGTGCCGAGTGAGAGCGTTGCTCCTGGCAGGTGGGTTGCGTAATTCCAAGCCGTGGATCACTCCAATTTAATTTATAACTGCCATGATTAGTTTTTGGTGCGGAAATTGCGGAAATTGCATTTGTTGATGAAGTATACTTGTGTAAGCATCTACTTTGAAATTCGTCAGTTTAAAAAACGCATTTGGCGGAATAAATATCTGGGTCTGAAAAGAGCAACATGAATTAGGATAGGTTAAAATTAATTTTTTTGTTTAGACAAAGAAAAAATTGGATACCTAACTGACAACGGTATGAAAACTCATACTTATGACACGAATGAACGTAATATTCAGTCACACACGCTATCTGCTAAATTTTTTAGAAATGTGTTATGTTTACCAGTCTTAGAAGAAAATGGACGATTAAATCCTTTTATAAATTTTATTTCTATTTCTTTAAAACAATTATTCTGATTATTGTTAATTTAAAGTTTAGTTTGTCTAGTTTACCAGAAAGAATGGCAGTTCTAATGAATGGTAGACAATTAAAAATTACGATGCCTGATGCAAGATAATACTAGTATTTTAAAATTAATTGAAAATGAAAATAGATAAATTGGCATTTTTAAATTTTAATTGCGGGATCACATATTTACAAAACAGTACAATGATTATATTATGTATGTATACAAAATTGCAATAAACTGTGTTTTGAGCAAAATTTTATTTTTTAGCAAAGTGAGAAACATTTACTTAGAAATCACACTTTTTAATTTATTTAGCGTTATTGATAAATATTTGTGCTAGAATTAACAGTACCAAACTTATTTTACATTTTATTTACGTATCTAAATAATTTAAATAATTAGAGCATGCAACGCTCTTCACCGCATGCATCGAACCTCATGACCATCCAATTGCGATATTTTTGTTGTCAGAACTCAACAATAAAGACATAAAAGCAAATATTGCAATTTCGCAATTCTTAGATGTTAGAGTAGGGATTCTCAACTTTTTTCTTGCATCGACCCATTTTAAGAAAATGGGTTTCTTCATCTGGGTCAAAATGGGTTTCACGTTCTCGCTACTGCTTGCGCAGTAGAGAGGAAGATATGTAATGTTGCGCGAAAAAACGGCGAATTTTTAGCAGATAAACTCTTATTGCCTCTGATAAGGAAAAAGGTGATAAATCCAGTTGCTAAATTTAGAAAAAAATCTCTAACACGGGGGATAGCCAGAATTCATGTTTTGTGGATCACTGATACCGAAAAGTGAATAAGACGGCAAAACGTCCGTCCGTCTGCCCGCCTGGTGTATGTGAACACTAGCGCCTCAATTATGCGGACGATTTTTTCCAAATTCAAAAAACCCCTGTCGATCTGGTCTGGGACGTAACTCTACGATTTTGAAAAACATTAATTAATTATTGGTGGTACTTTACGTGAAGTCCTTGGAACACTGTCAAAATTTCCTCGAAAATGGCTCCAAATTATTTGTTTAAAATTCTTGTAAGAATAGAGTAAAATACAATTATGCAGATGGCATAGGTCCTATTTTCACTATTAACTCTAAATTTTTGATAATTGAGAGAGATTGAATTGTTTTGGCAATTTTCTACAACTACAAAATTTAAGATAAAGATTTTTCTTTCTTATAAAACTGGTTCTTCATAATTAGTTCTTTTATTAAGGTGCTAACCTTCTTTAAATTTGAGTAGTTTTCGTGCAATATTGCGTACAATGAGTACAATTTTCAAAAATTAACAAAAACAGTATTTTCTCAAAATCAGCACCAAATTCTTT
Organism: Acheta domesticus; assembly: GCA_031308135.1. NCBI lineage: Eukaryota > Metazoa > Arthropoda > Insecta > Orthoptera > Gryllidae > Acheta > Acheta domesticus. The sequence continues at coordinate 217,817,021 of JAHLJT010000631.1, read as the reverse complement.
CTTTAAATTTTTGGTAGGGATAGAGCTATATGTAGTCTATGAGATGTCATAATCGCCATTTTGCACTATTTTTTTCAATAATTACAAAACAGGAATTATTTTACTAGCCCCTCACATTGTTCGTAATATTTGCGATTTGTTCACATAATTGCATTTACGAATACATGTGCTTTAAATGATATCTTAAAAATTTTTCGCGCTAAATCAAAACTTTTCTGTGAAAACGAGCTTAAAATTCCGCATTTTCAGAAACATTCAAACGCCATATTCTCAAAAACCGCTCGAAATTTTTTCTTCGAACTTTTCGTACGGATAGTAAAATAGCACTGTTTAAGATGATATAAACTTTACTTTGCTGTATACTTTTGCTGTTTCAAAGATTACACAAATTAATTTTTTTAATATCCCTCACAACTTTAATTTTTACGTCTTCAGTTATTAGTATACATCTTTGCATTGTAGTTAGGAAGTCCTTCAAATGACTTCCAATAAAATGATTCGAACATTCAAAAGATTTATGTGAAAAAGTGCTTCAAATTTCGTATTTACCGTAACGCGTAAACGCCATTTTCTTAAAAAAACTCCAAATTTTTCAACGAAAATTTCTTTATAGGACGAGGTCTCCTTAATATTCTTAAAGTAATATTTTGGTTGTACAATTAGGAACCCGAACAACTGAGAAAATTTAAAAAAATGTACTTTGGGCGGCTATGGATGGCAGCTGGCTAATAGAGAACGTGGCAAGTCCGAAAAGCTAGCCCAGACCAAAAAAATTAGAAAACTATCTAGTACGAGAAAGTTTGCGCCATTTGCAGCACCACTTGTTACTATCTCGCTACCGAGGAGGGAGAAAGTCAGGTAAAGCTGCGTGAACAAACGACGAATTTTTGGAAGAAAAAGTTATTATTACATGGCCTTGATAACGAAAAAGTGGATAAATCCAGTTGCTAGAGTTAGAAAAATATCCTCTGACACGTGGTGTAGCCAGAATCAATGATTTGTGCGCTCTTGACACCGAAAAATCTAATGACCTCAAAACGTGTGTCTGTCCGTCCGTCTGCCTATCCGTCAGTGTACAACACTAGCGGGTAAACCGTTCAAGGTATTTGTTCCGAAACTAACATTGCCCAATCGATTTGGCGGATGATGCGACCCCTTGAATTTGAAACCGATATTTTAATTTTGGGCGGTACTACATGAAGTCCTTGCGACATTTTCGAAATTTTCAAAAAAATGGCTCCATTGTTTTTGGTTAAGTTTTGTTGTTAGATAGTGTAAAGGACATTTGAGAGAACGGTGACAGGTCTCATGTTCCTTGAAAACCCCGATTTATTTTTGAAAATTTCAAAAGTTAAGGACTTTTCGCGTGAACGTACGGACGCGAAAGTACGTGCTATTTTAGCACCACCAGTTTCCTACAATATACAGAAAAAAATTTATAATGCAAAAATTGTATTATAAATAACAATACGGAATAAGATTTGGAAAAAAATCTAGATTTATTTGTTGTATCACTACAACATTTTAAACTTACAATTTTTTCAAAAACTGAATTACAGGTTATATTGCAATATTTCATTTTATCAATGTGGATTACATGAAATTTTTAAAAAGTGAATGTGCAATGTATTAATAGTTTGTTTTCGTTATACAAGGAGAAAAAATAAAAATAGCATTTAAAAAACGTAAACAATGGTATCTTGATCTTGATTATACCGATCACTCGTCAATGCATATTTGGATAACGACGTCTTGATCATCATCGACTCTATTTATATAGTTAGCGACCTCCAGGAGTCTGTATTGACCCCGTTGGGAACCTCTGTGTTAGTTTTCCCTAACAACTCTGTGACCTTACCGAACACCGGTGGTTATTCTACATCTTGATGACAAAAAAGTGATCACCTTGCACATACTATATTTTGATGGTTTGTACCATTTCTTCTGAAACACCCAGCACCCAGAATCGGGTTACAGTTGTAAGAGAATCATGACACTTACAATGCCAAAAAATGTCCCTCTATACTCGTTAAATCAATCATTCGAGAACTTGAATGTTATGTCTTAATTCAATTTATATTTTTCATACCTCGTATGAAATAATTAATTTGTGAAATGTTAACAGCAATACATATTCCACCTGTAATAAAGGAATAACAATAATTTCTCAATTCCTGGAGGATCCCAGCGCAGTACCTTATACAACTGGCAAACGGCTACGGATCTCGCCATTTTTTCTCAAATGTGTCCCACCTTGTATTCTTAGGACTGATTATGGGTTGATTTTTCGTTCTCGTGTAGCCAATTTCTCTTAGCTATGAGCGACTCCGATGGTATTGCAGATACACGGATGACAGGAAAGCCTAAATAAAGAGCAATCTGAAATAATGCAATGAATGTTTATATCTTTGTTTCATATGTTACACGTCCCGTATAGACGGCTAAGACTTACAACTAAACTTAAATTTTCCGGAGGGAGATAGTTAATGAGTTTACTTTTGTCTCTTTACACAATTTCAATTTTTTTATATTCGTCAATATTTGCAAGAAAAATTCAGTAGTAAACAATTTTTCACAACAAAAGTAATTCCGAGATAGCCTTACAGTTTATGAAATTTAATTTATATATCAAACTGTCAATGTAAATGTCAAATTTTAACGTCTTTATAGAGTTCGGTATTCTTATAAAAGCATCTGAAAGTCCGTTAAAGATATTGAAAATTGTGCCTATATTTGAATTTGCTTTTAATCTGATTGGGTCTTTGAAGCAGAGCTCTGAGTCTCTCGTATACTTGTCTGCAATTGGAGAACGTCTCTAGGTTTCTTTATTCGCCGTGACAGAAAAATCGGTTATCTGTCGAAAAGAACTTCAGTATGGGGCGTTTAAATTGCCAGCGGAAAATTCGTATTTGCAGACACTTAACCTGATTTTTTTTCAAATGCTTTGATCTTTTCCTTAACTTTGTGTTAGATCCAATGCCACTGAACTTGGTCTTAAGAATTGTTCCAATATCTTTTTCTGACTACATACATTAAAGTGTATTGCAGGCAATTAAAACCCAACGCACTTTTAACGCATTTTTTGATCTCTGTGAAGTCAAAAAACATTCACAAAATGGTTGTCTTGGCGCCCAACTGTAATATAAAGAGAATCGTTCAGCTGAATTGCAATATAAGATATACGTTTATTATTAGATCCAATAAATTGTATTCACTCCCCTTCACTATTTTATTCAAAATTATTTCTTTTATAAAGAGAACGACCGAGAAGAAACAAAAATCAACTCAAACTTTCTGAAATTTTGAGAGAATATAATATATATGGGCCCAAGCAAAATTTAGTGCAGTGCAAGGAACATGTCTATATGCGAATCTACGTCACGACCTATGTGTGGATATTGGCGAGTTAGGCTGAATTGCGTTAATTCTCCAAGTATATCATTCCTAAATTTCAGCGATGATTCTTTCTGTATAATACATAGAACTGATGAGCAGATGCATTTTCCAGGATAACTAGTGTAATTGCTGGTCTTTATTAATTACAATGATAAAATCTACAACTTTTAATTTTATTGAAGAAGTTTCATTAGCGCAGTGATGCTGTGATGTGTTCTTTGTCATTCTTGTAATATGTTCTGATTGGAGTGTAGTATGCACATTCATCAGTTTCAGAAATGTGACTATGCCAGGAAATGAAGAGCCCGGATTTTAAATTGATGGGAACGTTCTTTTCTCCAACGTTTGTAAAAAAATCAACCATATTTCCAAAAATTAATAACCATTATTTGCACATTAAAAGTTATTTAACTATGACTGAAAATGCTTCGGAAACAATTGTCTCTAACAAAAATTTGTTACATTTTATAAAAAGAAAGGACAGCAAAGAATTATAATTGTTTCAGAAATATTAAAGAAATATAAAATTGCAAACTAAAAGAAGAACACAATTCATGACAGGGATTAATTTAGGTCACGTTCAAAGAAAGCACACGCAATAAAATGGAAGTAGTTAATTTTGTTAAGAATATTGCAAATTATATTTTCCAATATTAACAAAGAAATTATTTTAAGGTTTTTTCTGTAATTAATAATTAGATAAACCTGTCTTAAGCACTCAAAAGAAGAGGTGAATTTTTCTGTTTTCAAAACCTTGGAGGTGTTAGCTCGAGGATGTCTTCAAACAATGGAAAATTGCAATTTCCTTTCTCTGGCTTCTCTTTCAGCACTTCCCTTACAAGTACGGCGTACAATTTCAAGAACTGTTCTATCACAACAATTACAGTGGACAAGCGTTATTTAAAACCTTAGAGTTCCTTCTTTTATTTCCATTGTTTCTTTTCTAAAGTTTTTATCCTCTAAGGCTGTGGGAGACAGGTGAGTTGACGCTGAAGCTCTGAAGATCAACCTGGCTGTCCAATTTGCGCAGACCTGCAGACTGTAATTACGGTTGTGGTTTCGTAGCAACAGATGTAACAATGAACAAAACAAAATGGAACGTACTGAGATAAACATTGAAGTACTTAACAATTTACTTAACACTTCGTCACTTGCGCCATTGTATAGAGTGAAACAGAAGTTTCTTTTCTAATTAATGAAGGGATGTTAGTCTTCAATGAATAAAAACAATGATTCTATTCCTCTAACGGTATCTAAAAAGGGTATTCATAAACTTCGTATCTCTGTTATGCACTGAATCGCCACAACCTGAAGTTGTGCCTGTTTGATAGAACCCAATACGCGAGTACTAGCGTATGGAATGGTGTTCTTGCATTTTTTGATCAAAATGTTATTTTTTCTGCAAGATAAGAGAGTTTAATATTTCAAATGTGTTTATGCGTTTCTCTTCGTTACAGCGAAAGAACGTAAATATTAGAAGATGTAGAAAAACAAATAATGCGAGCGTTGGACGTAGTCCAATGCGCGAGTACTCGTGCTATGAATGGCCGCGCAAGTGACAAAAATAATACAATAAAAGCTTCAAATATGATTTGTAATTATTTATGTTTTTTTTCATTGTGTATTCGATTATAATATAAGCACAGATAAATAAAAAAAGTGTATGAATTATATTAATAAAAAATGAAAACTTCAGAATGGGTGCGTGGGACGAAATCCACCGCGTACTTGTGTTATGAATAGTCGCGCAAATGACGAAATATTAACAGATAATATTTACAATTCAAAGAACTGAGATCGTTGTAGATATGAAGATTTCAGAAAGAAGAACATTAGCATTGACAATAGCAAGGAAAGACGAGAAGATGAAGATAAAGATAAAAATGATATTTGCAAGCCAGGGGATGTTTCGTGAATTTTGATTCTGGCCAAGACCTCTCTCCTTCAGAATTTCAATCAAAATTAATGCACAATGTTTAATGAAACTTTATTTTCCTGTACAAAGCAATTTTAGCTACAACAATGCGTGTGATTTCTAATGATACACTCGGTCATTTTAATACGCAAAGAGAAAATAAGGACTTAATATGGCCATGTGCATCGATTCTGATGCATAGTGTTAGTATTAGTAGGAAGATGAAATTATACTTATAAAATAACATTCACGAGTAAATTATACTTATTTTCATAAAACTGACATAAATTCTTCCGTGAAACAATTCTCATTGGCACTGATTTGTGATTTATAAAAAAGCAAGCCATGCACATGAAGTTGGACATCCCCGGCAACTCAGAGACACCTGTTTACTGTTATTGATAGCGAATGCACGTCCCTTCATTTAGGAGAATTTCTGATAGCAAGTGTTTGCAACGACGCCTCACTTCATTTTCCACCAACACAGGTTACTATTTGCAGCTTGAGTCTGTGTAGCATTTCTGTTTACCTCCAACAATGACATTGCTAACGACTCACGAAAAGCAGTTATACTCATTTTCGTGTTTGTTTTTTTCTCAAACAAACAATGAGAATTCACAACTAAACTTGCATTTCTATTTCTTGGCGCGTGGGGTCTTGCCTTCACGATGGAATATCTCATGGTATATCGTGTCGTCCTCGGTCGTGCCGTTAGAAGTCGCATGTTTGCCAGCACTGCTCGATATAGTCGCGATCATGCGATTCCTGGCCGCACGACGGAGAACGACGCGAAATACCGTGAGATATTCCATCGTGAAGACAAGACCCCACGCGCCAAGAAAAAAAACTGTATGGCATTGCATAATATCTCACATGAAACTTTTCTGTGCCATTTCACTGATTTTCTCACAGGGCTGCCGTATGTTTGTTCTGATCAGACACACACACACACACACACACATATATATATATATATATATATATATATATATAGTATTATATATATAATACTTTCGCTTTATATCCGATCAATTCATTGGGCTCCGTTGTACGACAGGTCATCCACGTATGTGTCCAGCCACTGGGCGTAGGTGCTCTAAAGAATATTTCCGGCGACTCAGGGGCGACACCAATCCATAGCCAAAGACAAAAATCTTTCACACTTGGCCAGCAGAATAAGTTACCCACTTGATTTCAATGGAGCTGTGATCGTGTATGATTCACAAGTAAAAATTCCCAGCTCTTGACGTGATCGTATATGATGCACGCGACCAGTCACACAGTGTCACTATACATCACGTATGATGTACATGGCAGTCGAGAATTATAGTTGTGCCTATATTTACTGCATGACGAATAGATCAGAGTAGATCTTGAATCCATGAAAGACTGCAGTGGGGAACATTCTGTGTTCCCATATAATTATCTCAGGATGATAGAGTATGAAATGTTTACTATCCAGGGATATGGTGGTAATCCTCTCGAAATGTAATGTGAGATCCGTCGTCGATGTACCTTCGGTTACCTCCCCCAACCACCCCAGTCGGAACGAATTATAAGATACCCATATGGACTCTCGACATAAGTAGTAGGGCATGGCATGTACGTTTTGTGTGTTAGAAAAGATAAAGGGTACAGATGAAGGAAGATCGCGTGTGGTCCGTGGTGCGTTTTTTGGTGAACTCCGGCATTTGCTAAACGTTGGTCGCAGACACAAGTGAAAAAATACTGAGAGCAGATTCAACTCTCGTCTAAGCCGTGGTTGAATTCGATCCTCCTTTGCAGTTAGTTTGAAAACTCCTCCAGAACTTCCACCACCTGGAATCAAAACCTAAGACATTCCAGGCCACGATGTTGCAAAGGTGACTGTTGCCGTTAATATTTCGCTACCAGTTGAACATTGAAATCAAATGCGAATAGAATTGTATTGGCAGTCCTTGCAATAAGCGTGATAGTCAAGAAAATATTAATAGAACTACTCTGTACAAGCTTTTGAAACTACCAATTGGTTTCATAACTTATTCACATTAATACTTACCCATAACATCACTTTTCTCACGGTTTTCGTTCAATATAATTTCTACCATTCTATCAAAACAGAAATTAATTTCAATAATTTTTCACTTGCATTCTGTTCTGTTCTTGCTTCAAGGAAGGGAAAACACAAGAAGTCATAAGTAACGGTTTTTAGTAATCGTGAAATATTGTAACCCCAGTAGTGTTATTAGTGTTTGTTTCGTGCTCTTAACCTACTAAACGCATAGCCAGTTTCAATTACATGTTTTAAAACCTTTGAGTTTACAGGGTTAAACAGTTTTGAAAGTTAGAAAATATATGTATCTCAACAATGCCCAATAAAAACGATAGTATATAATTCTAATAATAAAATAATTTGAAGTAAAATATACCCATCATGAAATCTACTCTATGAAAAACATTGAAGACGTATTCATTAAATTTTTAAATATCCCCGAAAAATATTTTTAGCTTGTAAATATCTACGCATTGAATCAAACTCTTTCATAAGTAAGTGTTTTCAGAACGCTTCTTATGAGTTCAAGCCGGAATTATCGACTATATGTATCAAAAAACCTCAATACCATGGAAATTAGTGTCACAAGTGTCAATTTACAAATCAAAGAACAAATCATTCCAAGAAAAATCAAAGTCTTTCAAAACACAATAGAATTTACTGGTTTTACAAAATCAATTAATTACCTATTGTAATTTTATTCATTCTGATTTCCCATCTGCAGTATCTGTTACCGGGAGGGCCTAGGGTTCAAACCCCGACGATGGTAGGATTTTCGATATAAGCTAGAAAGCCAAGTTGAATTCAGCCACTATCTGGATGGGAATTCTAGCGGCCGGCTGCTCTGATCGGCAGTTTTTCGTGGTTTCTCCGACTAGAAACCAAGTCGGAGGTCAATACCGGCGTAGTACCGTAACAAATGGGCCACGATCAGTGCATTTCTCCTTTCCTCTATCTTTCACTTCCTTATCCTTTCGTCACCCCTTACTTACGCACATTATCATTTGCATATGCTGCATTACTTTACTACACACTGTCGGTAGACCAGTTGGGAGCTTAGAGCTTGTCCAGGCTGGGACGGTACTCAATTGGTGGGAGATACCTGGTTGAGGGACACCCCGCAAACCGACGTTTCAGTCGGCGTTGGATCTCATTGTCCTGCGGGCGAAAAACGCAGGATAGGAACATACTCCACCCGTGTGAGACATGACTGGGAGGAGGATTTTGATGGCCTAAAACGTTGACTAAAATGATTAATAAAATGTACTTTAAATGTTTTTAAAATGCCATAAAACAAAGAAAAATGAAGTAAAAAATGTTATCAAGACACGTTCGGATTAACAACGCAAGCTGGATACATTACTGATGTAATCGGAGCTTCTATTCGTTCAAGTGCACTCGGCTGGCAAACGTTGGGGTTGGACTGTTCTTTACCAGAAAATCTCTGTCTTTAGTTATCCCAAAATCACCCGAACCGACAATGGCGCCGATTGGCGTAACTTTAACCTTAAATTACATACAACGGCCGACATTAAAATTTTTGAGCGGCGAAATCCAAAACTCAAGAATTCTGTGGAGAATTTTTTTTATATTTCGTAAATGTTATTTGAAGCAAGTACCATTACAATTATTTTAAAATCGGTGAAATCGGTGTAAATGTATTAAAAATGACGGAAAAAGGTAAAAAAAACTTAATTGTCAAAATCGACGAAAAATGAAAAAAAATACGTATAAAAATGGCCATTAATTTTGTCATAATATAAAATAAATTTATATACTAAACGGCATTGTTCTAAAGTGAAGAGATAAAAATGACATTTCATTAAAATTCACCCCTACTGATGTCTATAACAGTTGACGCGCGCGAAACCACGAAATAATCCATCAATCAATCATTGACATCCCGGAATTTGAGTTAAAGACTCAGCTGCACCAATGAGTGCACCAGCTGCAGCAGCCGCGCTCGTCTGCAACTCTGAGGTTTGGGACTGAGCGGAAGCCGACGGAGGCGGCGCACGCGGCTCGCGCTGGCAGCGACGGAGATGAGTCCGCGGGCGCGCGTGGGCGAGGGGGGGGGGGAGCGGGGGCGGGGGTGGGACGGCGGCAGCGAGCGGAAATGAGCGGTGCGCTGCGTGATTGATGAGCGCCCTGGCCGGCGCCGCCGCATTTGTTCCGGCGGAATTCTTCCCGGCCGGCGCGGCGCGGAGCGGGCGGAGGTAAATTAGACAGTCGCCGTCCAGCGCGCGCCCGCGGCGCCGAGCGGAGCACCCCCGCCCGCCCCACGCGGAGGGGGCGTGGCTGGCGGATGCGCCAGTGGTGGGGGGGAGAAAAGGTAAGAGGATGGGGGAAGATGCGGTGACAGTGGTGGAGGTGACGGGGAGAGGAGAGGGGGTGTGTTGAAGGTGGGGAGCGTGGGGGAGGTAGATGTAGTGGCGGAAGCGGGGACAACAGCGGGTGCGGAGGTAAAGATGGCGGTTGAGGGTTAAGCAGTGGTGGAGGCGACGGTAGTGCGAGAGACCGTGAAGGCTGAAGTGGTAGTAGTGGTAGTAGTGGTAGTGGTAGTGGTAGTAGTGGTAGTGGTAGTAGGGGTAGTGGTAGCGGCGGCGGCAGCAGTAGCAGCAGTAGTAGTAGTAGTAGTAGTAGTAGTAGTAGTAGTAGTAGTAGTAGGAGGAGGAGGAGGAGGAGGAGGAGAAGGAGGAGTAGTGGCGGATGGGGAGAATTAAGGGGGACAGACGTAGAGGCGGTGACGGAGACAGCAGTGGAGGCGGAAAAGGCGGTGGTTGATGATTAGGAAGTAGTGGAGGAGACGGCGGTACGAGAGGTGGTAACGAAGATGGAGGCTAAGGCAGTAGCAGTGGCGGATTGGGAGGTGGAAGCGGAGATAGCAGCGGAGGCGGAGAGGAGTGGCAGAAGTGGAGGCGACGGTGGTAGGAGAGGCGGGTATCAGTGGCGGAGGGGGAAGCGGTGGCAGAAGCGGAGGCAGTAACGGAGACGTACGTGAAGGTGGTGTTGGCTGAGGGTTAAGCAGTGATAGCGGCAGAGAGGGAGGGGAGAAGGCGTAAATGAAAGTGTAGGCGGCGTTGTTAGTGGAAATGAAGGCGGCGGACGTGGGGGAAGCGGGAGTGGTGACGGTGACGGAAGAGAAGAGGGTGGAAAAGTGGAGGTGAAGGCAATAACGGTAGCGATGACGGAAAAAGGGCAGGAACAGGGCGGAATAACGACGGTGAAGAAACGACAGTTGGAGGCGGAAGCGGAGGCGATGGGTTGGCAGAGTGGCATGGGACGGCGGCTACCTCAGGGGTTTAACACTGGAAGAGGTGGAAGTGGGGGTGAATGCCGAGGCGCAGGAGGTGACAAACTGAACGGCTGCTGTGGAATTGGAGGAGTGAGCAATGGTATTGGAGTGGTGAGGGAAGGGGGCGGTGGAGGAGGAGAGAGAGAAACGACGCGCGTCCTCTGGGTAGAGCACCGGTCGACGGAACGCGTGCGGAAGATGGATGAAAGAGTAAGGGTGGGGAAGGCACGGAGAGAAAAGAAAATTTGTAGCGGTCGGTCAAGGGGAACAGCGATGAATTAATAACAGTTACGAGTGATACAGTGCAAATGGGAAGCTTGGGCAGTTGGCTGGACTTTCAGTTGTACGCATGCGGGGTGGTAGTTTGAATCTCGGGCTATCCATCTAGAGATGTAGACAAAGCGGGTTTACGGCGCGTTTTTAGAATTCTTTTGTTTCCTTTTGATATCATTCCGCACCATTATTTTCCTTGATCTTTACCATAAATATGATCTCATTCTCGTCCATCTCAACATTTTCGCAAATCTGAACAAATTTTCGGAAGTTGCCAATGATTTCACGAAGCTGTAAAACAAATCGTTGTGCAATTTATCTGAGACTGTAAACTGTATATGTAGTAGTAAAGAAATAAAATCACTGTAAACCTATTTTGAAATGAAATCTAAAAGATTGAGGAAAAGACAAGAAAAATCACGTTGGGAATATTAGAAATATTTACGTGTTTAGACGACAGTAGAACTTGTATTGCATAAATTTCAAAAACAACGTAATAAACTAGAATATAATTTAAGCAATGAACTATGAAAGAAGTGTTGAACAAAATGATTTTTAGACAGCCACTACTGAAACCTTTCAGGGCATGCCTAATGTGCAAAGCGTACAATTGTTAGCTCTGGTGCTAAACGTGAGACAATGCTGAAATGTTCATATACATCTCTGAATGCAACAAAGAAAAAATACTCTCGTTTGACCAGAAAGACAAAAAAGGGCAAAGGCACAAACGGTACAAATGGAACAAAAGAGACAAACGCGACAAAAGAAGAGAAAGGAAAAATGAACAAAAAGGACAAAAAAACAGAAAAAAGACAAAAAGTCAGTAAGTCTAACTAAAACATAGTGTACGACACGCGGTAAAAGTGCTTTTATTTTGCTCGAAAGATTGTGCCATTCTTCCTATTGGCCTCATTGCTCAACATTTCCTATTCGCAAAATAAAAGATTACTTTTATCACTTGTATCATAAATAACTATTTTACTTCACTTTACTTAGCCTTCATTATTCCCACACTGGATATAGGTATGTTTCAAACCACCAGGAGAAATGCTGGAAATTCTAAGTGAAAGACACAGCCCTTATTCCACTTTGCAGCGAGATAAAAGTCAATGGAAAAACTGAGAAGAAAAGATAAGGAAAATTATAAAGCATTGTATTGGGAAGACGTTTCTGTGTGCTTTGTATCCTTAATCGTTAACTGGTTATGTACCTTCGAACGTTTGTTACCGGTGACGTGCGGTCACTGTGACCGGGAAAGTTTTAGACATTATATTCGTTATTTCATTTCACATGGAATTAACATTTTTTTCACGTTAACAGAAGCATAACAAAGAGAAAAATCGAAGAGTTTGCAGTTTATAAAATAAACAGAAAATAATATAATTTTTAATTACTCAATGAGAGAATTTCAGGTCATATATTGCTCCATATTTTTTCTTCACAGTTGACGATTGAAGTATGCATAGAAGGGCATTGAAACGATATTGACTATATAAACACAGGCGAGGTGCAGTCTACTGGTAAGGTGCGGTCATGGAGACCGATCCGTAACTCCACCTGATTCTCAGAAGCGAACGGCTGCAACTATATAATGTATCCCACGCCTGAACATTTTCTAGAAAGAGATAAGGTACTGTACACCAAAACTTCCTGCTTTGCTTGGCACCGGTCGAGAGGACAGTGAGTTTATTTTTCCTCGCCGGTCACTGGGACCGCACGTCACCATTTAACGGTTAAGCGTCGCGGAGAAGGACAAGCAACGCAGGTACAAGGACAAGCAACGCAGGCTTATTTTTCCTCGCCGGCCACTGGGAACGCACGTCACCATTTAACGGTTAAGCGTCAATCGCGGGGAAGGACAAGCAACGAAGGTACAAGGACAAGCAACGCAGATGAACTTCTAATGTCTCGGCAGCAGGTCGCTTCAGGAGCCGGGAGGCGCGGGACAAGCGTTGGATTCTTGCGTGGGACGCGGGGCCCATCGCTCCGCCCGCTGCGCCCGCCTCGGCCCCCTCCATCGATTTCCGCTCGCGCCGCCCGCCGCTGACGCAAACGCCGCCGCCGCCGCCACCATAATCCCTCCGCGCGCCACCGACACTAACTCCCCGCCCGCGCTCGCAACTCCCCCGCAATCACCATCACTCACTCGATCGCCGCCGCGCCGCCGCCAATAAGCTCTGTCCCGTACCAAGGGCATTTACCAACCATTTGAACTGGAACAAGTGTGCCGAAAATAGTTACGTATGAGAGGTGTCCGTAAAATAAAGTCTCCAAGGCGCTGCGGTCGTGAGAAACGCATTCAGGCGCAATACGGGAATACTGGCGTGTAGCCTGGTTTTCACGCTCTAAATCTCCACCACACTGAGCTCTCTGCGACATTGGTCCCGACGTGGCAGCCGTTCGCGGATGTACCTCCCACTCGCCGCCCCCGCCAGCTGTGAATTGCGTCTTGTAAGACGTTTTTGTGTGTGGGAAAGAACAAAATCCCGGTGTGCGTTTACTCTCAGCTGTGTGAAGTGTACGTGTCTGATCACAAAAAATTCGCGTGATCCAGAGAATTTAAAAACAGAGGAACCGATGTCCATGATGAAGAGCGTGCCGGGCGACCATTGGTTGCAAACAAAAATTTCCATAGCTGGAAAGCAATGCTCACAGTGAGAACACTTTTGAGAGAAAAATTGTGATACCAAAAGGTCTGCGTAGATTGGGCCCCAAAAGTGCTTACGCATTATGCTTTGCTTCATGCTAACGCTCATCTCCATACTACCCGTGCAACAACCGCTCTCATCGCTCGATGTTGATGGGATACGCCCGCCTGCTGTTCAGGCACAGCCCCAAGTGACCATCATCTGTTTTCTGAAGTGAATAGAAACACGTGGGTGGAACGAATTTCAGTACCGATGAGAAGCTGAAAGAAGAGATTGTGCGCTACCTGCGTCACGCGACGGGACAATTCTATGGCACAGGCACAAAAAATGTATATATCTCAAGAAAAAACGCATCGATCGCAACGATAATTATGAAGAAAAATAGGAAAAAGTTCAGGCTTTCCAAAAATTTATTTGTCTCTAAACAGAAACATGTTTTAATTTATATAGAATCTGAAATATATGAAAAAGAGGCAGAGTCTCACTTATTCAGTTTATTACCCTACCAAAATACAGATCGGGCTTTCTTGCCGGTACAATGTTCCGTAGTCCAACAGGAAAGTCCAAAGTCGTAGCCGTGTTTACCAAAACGCCAGGAGATGTACCAAATCCGATGCCAGTCCACTAAACCATCTGAAGATCACCCTTGCAGCATTTCGTCCGCGTAATTAGTCACTATCACCACAGTCTAGTCGCGAGGCTCACTCTGCTATTACACTCTGCCTGCCCGCCCGGCCGCCCGTTATAAGACTGCCGGCGCCTGGAGCGCAGACTCGCGCTCCTGGCTCGCTGGTCCGCTGGCGTGGCCGTCACTGTGTTGCTCCCTTGATTCGGAATAGAGTGCGCGCCTGCCCGCGCGCGCGCGCCACTTCCAAACGTGGCTGTGTACACAGCAGAATCTTTAGAGACCTTATTTTACGAACAAATCTTGTACTAGTGACCTACGGTAACCGACTAGATGCGCTAAAACTACACATATTTTTTGGGTTATTTGTAATGACAGGTTCATGCAATATTACAATATTGCATGAACCTGAAAAAGTGTATCCAATCAACATTTTTTTCTCCGCACTGCGCTTCGAGCTCAGTTGTAGGAAGACGCCGAAAAAAGTTTGAATGTTTGCATTTTTTTAAATTCAGAATTTTATAGAAAACGAGATCAGTGTAGTTTTTAAGCATTTCTAGCTCTCCGAGGGAAAAGTTAAATAAAGAAAATGGAGCAATTTTTGAGGAAATGTTGAAAATGTTGAGGTTTCTTATAAAGAATTTAAATAAATTAAAATATCCGTTTCAAACTCGCAGGGTCTTGAGTTTGTCCAGATCCATTAGGAATATCAATTTTGAAAACAAATTTTCGAACGATGTAAACGCTAATATTGTGAACAGACAAGTAGACCATTAATGACGTTTTTCGGTATAAAAACCCCACAAAACGTTAGTGCTGACTCCCCAACGTATTTGAATAAGTAATTTACTAAATACAGGGACAAGAGTTATCCACTTTTTCTGTATCAGCGAGCCATAATCCGAGTTTTTCTCAAAATTGAACTATTTCTGCAGCTGTAATTATACTTGTGTGAAATTATATTTGTGTAATTATATATGTGCGAATGGAGACCTTTCTCAATAAACACGACGCGTTTTCAAATTGCCAACATGGATTCCGGAAATCAAAATCTACGGAAACAGCCATTTTTTCTTTTCTTAAGGATGTTGCCTCATCATTGGATCAAAACGAAGCAACTACTGCAATATTTTTAGATCTTTCAAAAGCTTTTGACGTCATTGATCATAACATTTTACTTTCAAAATTACCTTCATATGGAGTCCGTTGTATTGCTCTAGATTGGCTATGTTCGTACCTTAAACAACGATCTCAGAGTGTAGAAATACCTTACTGGAATGATGGAACTTTATGTACACACCTTTCCGGTTCTTTGCCAACTGCACGTGGAGTCCCGCAAGGATCGATTTTAGGCCCTATTCTCTTCCTTTTATACGTAAATGACATGCCCTTACCGATTCGAAACGGAAGAACAGTTCTCTTTGCGGATGATACAAATATTCTTTGCAACAAAGAAACAGTAAATAGTACAATATCAGACGTTTCAAATTGGTTTCGTAATAACAAATTAAAAGTAAATGAAAATAAAACAGTTTCAATGCAGTTTTCCATTTCCAATAAAAAATTCTGTACTCCATTGAAAATGAACGGTGTGCCATTGACTGATGTTAATGTAACAAAATTTTTAGGTCTATCAATTCAGTCCAACCTCAAATGGAATGCCCACTTAAATGAATTGAACACAAAATTAAGCTCATTATGCTACGCGTTCAGAATTCTTTCAAATTCCGTCAGCCTTCATACAGCTCGTTGTGTGTATTTTGCCAATGTTCACTCCCGCCTGAGATATGGTATAATATTTTGGGGAAACACATCTTGTAGTTCACAGACTTTCAGATTACAAAAAAGAATTGTACGAATAATAAGCAAATCCAACCCACGTGATTCTTGTAAGTCTCTCTTTATTAATCTAGGAATTTTACCATTACCTTGTCTCCTGATTTACGAATCAGTAGTTTTTGTCAAAAATGACTTACTTAAGGACGGGAATATATTTTCAGCAAACGCCGATGTCTATAAGTATAACACACGACGTAGTAATCATATTCACCAGGTGGCAGTATCAACAGCTCACTACAAAAAATTCACATACAATTCATGTACATTACTCTACAACACTTTGCCAGAAGACATTAAACGATTAAATTCAATAGAAAAGTTTAAGTCCCAAGTAAAATCTTTTCTGCTGCATAACTGTTTCTATACAATTCGAGACTATACGACCGAAATGGTGGATGGATCCTACCTTGGATCCTTAATGGTAGGGGGTGTGACGTACATAAAATACGAATTCAGTCAGTAAGCGCTGTTTGGGGATTAGTGGAATAGCACAATCCAATATTTGTATAATTTATTCAAAATCGAAACCATTTCACTAAATTTTCCGTGAATTCTGGGGTTTCTAAC
Source organism: Acheta domesticus (assembly GCA_031308135.1). Lineage (NCBI taxonomy): Eukaryota > Metazoa > Arthropoda > Insecta > Orthoptera > Gryllidae > Acheta > Acheta domesticus. The sequence continues at coordinate 217,800,431 of JAHLJT010000631.1, read as the reverse complement.
AAAACTCTTGACACCACTGACACAATTGGAGGCTGCATAGTATTTTTCATTTTCTGCGGACATTGGAAATTAGTATTACTTGGTTATATTGGCACAGAACACTGTTATTCCGTTCACTAATGCCTTCAGTCGGCTTTTTATTCTAATAAGGGCATACAAAAAAACGCCAATGTATAAGGAATCCGAGGTGTCTGCTACATTTGTGAAAATTTGGAGCATAATGTGTGGCAATTAAACAAGAATTGGGCTCCAAACATTACATACCACAACTATGAGCAAGGCTGTATCTTTCAGAATTCCCTAGCTGAAGAGAACCAAGGGATCATCTTAGAGCCTGCTATTTTTGTCATCTACATGAAGAGTATTGGAAAGAAATGCAACTTAACATTTTGTAGCCTAGTATCGATTTAATTACATGACAATTTAAGGAATTTCGAACAGATGATCTGACTTGAGACTGGACATAATGACAGCTGAGCGGACGTAATGAATGATGAAGAGAATGATAATGCAGAAATGGTGGAATAAAAAGCAAAGTTATGATAAAATCATTAGAAATCCTGCAGAGTTAACTTTGTATAAGTTATATATAGTGAAAAAGTGGTTTCTAATTAATTATTAAAAACTATATACATTTTTCTACTCCCTTTGTATAATGCTGTCATTGGATGGTTGCAACCAGTTGCATAATGATAGCCATTTCGATACAGTTTTCATTATGTTACAGGTTCTTGACCAATCACAGAGACGCTTACACACCAAGTATTAGCACTTCATTAATCATTGAGAATCGTTGCAGTAAATGGTTCGTTCGAGTGTGTTTATTAAAGTTGCATTTAATATTTTATTATGCTTATCAATTTTAATTTCATTTATTAGTAGTAATTTTTACGTGGAATAATATGTAAAATAAATTGGAACGTAATTTCACTTTGATCCTATTTGACTAGCGCAGTGGTAGTTATTACAGAGAACACTTGAGTGACGTTAAGATCTGAACGCAAGTCATTTTTGTTACTTGCTGCTGCCGTATGGTTGTCCTTAAAAACCGCCCAATTCTTTAGTTTAAAATATTTAGTAAATGGTAGTTCTTTCTGGTGGTGTTGACGATTCCAGAAATGAGAGAAAATGCGAAAATGGTGACGTCGGAATATTATTGCCGCAACTTTTGTTGTTCTTCGCAGGCGCTCTGGCAAAACAAAGCCAGCTGCAGGTGTAGGGAAGAGAGGTGTCCGCTAGGTGACCTTGGCTGAATCTTGCATGTCGACTGCCACGAAATGATTCAGTGGAAAAGTTTAACTTATAAAAGTTACCATAAGTCGTAGAAAAAGCACCGTATAAAACTCGATGTAATGAGTATTAATACACTCGTGTGAAGTTTACGATACTCGTGTATTAATACCCATCATTACATCATCGTTTCATAATGTACTATTATATATCTCAGTCGTTGGGGTTCTTCAGTTCGATGACAATTGGCTTACCTGTGATCAGCAAAAATTGTCACCGGATCCGCTCCCCGTACGGAAAAACGCGAAATCTGAAAGTTTTATCTTTTGATTCTGGAATAGTTGCACTAATAACGTGCTATGTTGCACAATAATAATCCTTTTAATCAGTTTGAGAAACAGAACATTATTTATTCAAGTATTTGACTGATTTCGTTTCGAAATTCCTATTTAACAATGTAACAATAACATTATTTGGGGTCATGACCTTTAAATTGAATTTGAACGGTCGTTAGCAAATAAAATACCCCTGAGCTCTCTTGTTGGTCGTCTAGATGTCACCCCGAAGAAACCAACCTGGGCTTCCGCGTCGTTTTCCAATCTTCACTCGGCTGGGCTGGACCCGATGTCATCTACTTGATGCTTCTGCGTTCCTTCCAACATCTATATGTAACTATCATCTACAGCTACCCTGGCATCTAGAGATACTTTTTCCTAAAACTGCGCTAGAGATTTGCGCCTACCCGCGAACTTAACGAATCGAAAAAATAAACAACAAATAAAATATCTGCTAGCTAAGTTTTCGTAGCTAATCCTATTTTTAAATTAATTTGTTACGGCACTGCGGACATAATTTGCAGCGTCATCTTGTTTTTATTCGAATTAATTAACGAATTCGACTCAATTAACGTCTTAATTACAGTTCTTCAATTAAAGTTAATGATAAATGCCACGAACTAGATTATATTTGCCAAATAAGGTTCTTTCGTCAATAATTTATGTGAACAGTTTCACCCGAATTGATTCAGTTAATTAATGTCACACGGCAATGTTCTAACAAATATTGCGCAGCTGTATTACAGCATAACGTAACTATCAAACGAGCTCGAAGTTATCTTCCGCGTACTTATCAGACGATGTGTTCACCTCGGAGTCTAGATCAAGAGAAAGCTTCTTTCACACCACGGCCTACGAAAGTGACGTCCCAATTGTTTTTCTCCCCCCTGCTCACAATCAACAATCCCATGGCAACGTTTATGCTCCATGCACCGCGAAGCTCTGGCGTATACCGTCGAATATTTGACCCGCCAATTTGTATATCACAATAGATTGTCCGAGTATAAAACCTTGATCCCAGCGGGAGAAGTCACGCATTAACAAATAGGCTACATTCCTCTATCTCCCGAGAAACAACTGAGGATGGAAGGACGATGAAAGGATCGCGTGAGGACCATTGGGCAGCGAATTTTAAATTCCCTGTCGTGTCATCCTCCCTAGCAAGATACTTTACATTGAAAACCAGATACAGTAGAAACTACTAGCGTAACCTTCATCTACAGGTCTATTGAGTTTCAGTTGTAAATTTGCAACTTCATTTACTAGTTTGCTCGGTTTAGTGTTTGAGAGGATGTTTGTAATACCGATAGTTGCAAAAAGTTACTCTAATACGTTGGCAAATTTGAGATAGTGGCAGGGCAGCTAAGGGGAGAGGACAAGGGTCAGCAAGGTAGTTGCAACTCCTCCTCAACAGAACGAGCTCAAGCTTGCTTGTGAAATCAGCGGCCAAAGGGCATTCAACAACTCTGAGAGCCGGTAGATTATAACCACGATGTCAGTTTGCGATAGGGAGGACAAACATAGGAGAAAGTACGGATCATTGGAGATGAAATTCATATCAGCGTTTATTGAGTGCACCTCCACTAGGATCGTGTTTGTGTGGCCTCTACGAGATAATTAATAACAACAGAGAATAAAGCTACTCTCTGACTAATTTTACAATGACAAGTACTCTGTCCTCAACCATAGAGGCTATTTTCTTGCTTAGTATCGTGCAGCATTTATTCGAATAAATGTGCCTCTTTAAAAAAAGAAATTAATAAAATCAGACTTTACCATACTGCATGTACAATCTGTTCTCTGTAGCAAAAAGAGGAGCCTGTTTTTTTAAAGAATATGATTGACGTGTTTTTTTTAATCATCCCGACTTCAGTCAAAATTACGCGTGAATGTTTCGAATTGAGAAAAACGTGTACCTAGCTTCATTTAGATATCCAATTTTGAAAATTAAATGTCATTACAAAATTTTTCATTTTTGATAATGTTGCAGGGCGTTAAAATATTTAATTATTGCTGTTTTCGAAAATTAGGGTATTTAATGAAAATTATCATCAAAGAACACTTTTTATATTCGAGAAAAAATGTCAAATGATTTTTGAGGAAATTTATGAAATTTCCTTAACGATTTATACAAAACATCTTCAAAAATTAAAATATTCCTTTAAATTTTACAAGTGAAACAATATCGCCTGCTTAACAACGGTGATCATTGAGCCACTATCACAACAGTCATGAGTCCTCCGTCCTCCGCATATCATCTTTTCTGAATTGTGTAATGAGAGGCACTGGTATCTAAGAAACCTCATAAAATGCTCAATTTGTGCACCACACATTCTACACGAATTGCCCTGATATGAAACCTGCACCCCAGTGGAGAAGCCGTGCACTACCAATTATGTCATGAACTGTTTTTGAAGGTGCTGCCCGTCCACCGCCTAGAATTCATTCGCGGAAAACGCAAATCACTCCTAAACTGTCTTCACTCCCCCTCCCCGCTGACTCCTCTTTGAGACCAGCTCCTGATATAACCGTCCGCCATCCTGTGCTATCCCATGATAGATAACATGGTAATCAGTAGCTAAGAACATGTAGTAACAGAACATAACGAGTTAATGAAAGGAAGTGAGTATATTGATTATGAAAGCATGTAATCGTTACATTATTGAGTCAATATATATATATATATATATATATATATATATATATATATAAAATCATGGCTTTAGAAATATAGATATAAATTGTAAATAAATATTCTAAATTGCATTGTAATAACAATAGACTAAACGGAAGTATACGGAACAAGATGAAATACGATTAATACAATACTTATTTCCAATGTACTCGTAGCATGTACTAGTAGGATACATACAACGAGTTCTTAGCGAATGCGAATAATGCAGCTTCAAGAAATGGCTTAGGGGTAACCGCCTGGGAGCCATCCTCCTCGCATGCCAGCACAGACCGACCCCCACCTTATGTAAAGTTAAGGTGATTATTAGGGAGCGCATTTCTATTATTTTGCTTTTCTTGTCCGCTGCTTCAGGGCATTGCTATGTGATATTTCTTGACATTTATTTAGATGTCGATGCTATGTAGATTAAAATGTTAGTGCATATTTGTGAATATTTGGACAATTTTTCCTTATGGTGCATATAGTACGTGTAATTACAGGGGCATATTTTGCATATTTCGTTAGAATAGAATTTATCTCTAAAACGTTTACACTTTTCATACGATCTATTTATTTCTATTACGATTTATTATTTGAGTTTATCACTTTTTTAAATTTTCTGTAGATGATAATACTTGTGCAAATATAGGAAATTTCTTTATGTCATACATTTTTTCAGCTAGGCAGAAGAAATACAATAAGAATATAATGTACGTCACTAAAATGTATATTTACTTTAATGATTTTTCCCGCGAAGTAAGGTAATTAATTGTTTGCACAAAAATATATATTCTCAATTCAAGCACGCTTCTCCTGAATTTTATCAAGAAAGATTCAATGCAGGAAATGAAATATTGTTAATTTTAATTGCACATTAAAGTGCATATTTCAAAATTTTTAAGTCATAAATGCATATTTTTAAAAGCACGTTTCAAGATCTTTAGAGCATAAATTCCTCTCCCTAGTTATAATAAATCCATATACTGTTCTCTCGCACGTGTTTCCCTCTCCCACCGCTATCACTCTCGCTCTCACAGCTTCCCTCTTTCCCTCCCCGCCACCGAGTCACACCCCATCATCGAGACTTCCCGTTTCCTCGAAGCTAACGACGGAACGCGACGCGCTGCGCTCCTCAGGTGCGGGCGATCAATTAGCAGCGGATCGTCTGCTCGCGCCTCCCACACCGGATGCAATTCCCTGGATTTCTTATAAACGAAGGCGCCAATTGTGCAAATGCGGAAATGCTTAACGACTCTTTGGAGGCGCGGCGTCGGCGCAATTAGTTTTCGTACTCGCTTAATTTTCTCTTCAGTATTCATCACTGCTTCCTTCTCTGGAAGTGAGAAATATTATTCGGGACGACGAAGACTTCTTACTGATGCGAAAGATTTTGGGACGAAACGGTTTTCGTTTATTGGATGAGGTCTTGAATTCCGACGTATTAATTACTCGAAGTCGTTAACTGAAGATTCTTATGAAATTTCTCAAACGGTGCGATGTCGTTTTACAACATGAAATGAATATGCAAAACCTGTGCCTTTAGATAAAGTTGCATGAGCGCTTTGAAATGAAGAAATTGGGCTAAGATCGCACCTTTGATATAGTCCTTAAGTTGTTGCTAAGAGTGGGATATGTCACTTATTCCCTCAAATGAGATGCGATGCGCAGATCAAGAATAAAATCAGTCGTAATTTGCGATGTCTACTGTGTTACAAAACAAGAAATGAACAAGTTAATAGCGGTATCAATATTTTACAGTATTAATGAAGTTAATGAGCATTAATGCAACACCGATTAGTATTGAGAAGGCGATTGAAAGGTCGAGTGTTCGATTTCCATCAGATCGGAAATTTGCGTGAAGTTCAACATCGATGAGTTTCTGGTGCGTTTATGAATGAAATTCTAGGCCTGTCAAGTGCTCTCTTCACACGTTTTTATGATTTCTCTGATAACTTCTAGAAAAATGCTGGATGCGCGATGCTTCTTTCCCTATTTTGACTTCAATCCTCATCCTTAGAACTGAGCAAGGGATGATTCTCATCTCTGCATGGCTCATTCTCCTCTGATCTGAAAAATTATCTCCTACTAGTGTTGGAGATAGGTCAATGCAAACTGTAAGTGCTGTTGAGCCATAAAAAGAAGAATTAATGCACTTGAGTAGCACCGTCAATCCAAACTCCTGTAATCAAGGTGTAAGTGACAAAGTTACCACGTGAGTAAATAATCATTCAGTTTACATTTCAGTAGTATATTTTTTGTTCTTAAACAGCCCCAAATCAATAATAATTTTCTTGTTTAAAAAATTTATTTAACCAGATCAGTGGGATAACCACTTTACAGGTGATTGTTCGCTTTCATATACGTATTATAATGGATAGAAGCACTACAGTTATGTTTTCATAGGGCATGATAGTATTGCTCTTAAAAATGAATTAAAATGAGAGTAAAATAAATACATGAGGAGCAACTAATCAAAATTCATATTGACCACTGGTGGAAAAAATTGAGTTCGATATGAAATGGTATAGTTTTTAATACGTTCTACACGCTCTTGCCTCCAGATTTCTTCAAAACGCATCTAATTTAATGTGTTAAAGTACGTGAAGAAATTCGAAAGCAGTAGCGTGTAGAATGTATTAAATTACTACACCATTTCATATCGAACTCAATTTTTTCCACCAGTGGACAATATGAGTTTGGATTAGTTGCTCCTGGCATGTTTTAAATAGCTTTAAATATAAATTAGTAGGTCATTAATAAGTCAGACACTGCAGTGCCTATGCCAATGAGGCCCTAGGGTTTGAGTCCCGATGGTGGCAGGATTTTCGACACTAGCTAGAGAGCTGGGCCGAGTTTAGCCGCTGTCCCGAGGAGAATTCTAGCAGTAGTTTTCCGTTATTTGTCCTCTAAACACCAGGCGAATGCTGGAGCAGTACCCTAACAAAACGACAGCGCTCAGTCTTTCCTTTTCCTCGTCATTGTCCTATCCTCACCCCTTACTTACACACACACATGAACTATATAGTCTCACATGTCGGCATACCCGTTGGGAGCTTGCAGATTGTCCTGGCTGGGGAAATGCCACGCTGGTTGAAGACATCTGGTTGGGGACAACCCCACAAGCAACCGTAAGTCCTCACCGTAATTCGCTATACAGCGGGGATGGAACACCGCCATCTCCCGTGATAAAACATGCGCTACACTTACGATACAAATGACCATAACAGTTTACGAATTACCAATAAATCAATAAGTCAGATAAAATATGCATATTTCGCGTTCACAAACTATTTTGCAATGTATATCCGGGTTGGTTAAAGATTAGTCTACTGTATGTAACACCATAGACTAAGGATGTACATACTTCTTTACTCTATGGTAACACTTAGGATACTTAAGAAAAGCTTGTCCCTTCTGTATATAATGCACTTAGAAAATATAAAAATGATGTTCTTTATCAATACTCGATTGACACAAACACCGGCAAATGAACTACTACTAAATCAATCACTCGTAGAAGTGCATCGAACGCGTAACACGAAAAATGAGCAATTATGCAAACCTGGCAACATGCAAACCGCAAAACACGTTCCCATCGTGTTTATCATGGAGAAGATGCTCCCTTAAAATGCTTTGGTATAGCTTGTCGGCACCGAGTAATATTCCTTAGGCCAAAATCTACACATGGGGACCGTCTTGGACCTCCAATTACATTTTGGGGTATAGTTGTTCATACATTACTTCCTTTCCAAAGCCTAGGTTGTTGAAACTCCAAATAAAAATGTTGCAAAATATCAAAATTTGTGTAAAATTAAGTTGATTATTAGAAAGTAAGTACACATGAGTCGTACAATTTTAAGTTATTCTGTTTGTTTGTAAAAGCTTTAGCAATATTATATTGTTGACTTACGCACCGTGCCCACTGTGTGATGTAACATCACGGTCTACTCATTCCAGGTTAAGTACCAGTATGAAGTAATTTTCACTTTTACACAATGTACGAGTATTACAGAAAGTGATGGTGCAATGTTCACACGTGTCCGGTTGATTGGGGAACAACTTAAAGAAAAATAAAACTCTAAAATATATTTAATTGTTATATTCCAGAATCTCTACTTCAAATCTCGAAAACAAAATATATTTGAAGAGTATTTCGAATTTTTAAAATATCTAAAAGTAATATTAGCGAGGACATATACTTTATCTCTTACAGAGAGAGCCACTCAGTGTATTTACATGAGTAACACTTGTGGTGTCGGAGAGACGCGCCAATCTACTATACGGCGAAACATTCATAGTTTTCTTCAATTTCTCAAACTGAAATGTAATTTTCGAAATACAGGGTCGAACTTTAATAGGCAATTTGCACTTGCGGGAATCCACTAAAACAGCAAGTAATTAGGATTCCTTTTAATCGCAACGAAAAACTAGGTTAAAATACTCATACTACTGACATTGAAATGGATTTCCTTTTAATGGTATTTCATGTTGATAATGATTTTGTGGATTAACTAAAAACAAAAATTATAAATACTCATTTAATAACAATTTAAATTTTACGTCACCATTTTAGTAATTTTAAAATAAATTATTTTTTCAACTAAAAATAGAATAAACATTTTAGTTACTCTCCCATACGACGGTAATTCGTAGAATGAGAAAGTAATGTAATCGTATACTGGAAAACGGGGAATTTTCGTCAGAAGAACTTAGTAAAGAAACTTACAGAACATATTGGCTGGCCCAGTATTTTTATTATTGACGTGGATTCTTATTATTTGTAAAATTGTTCATATTAATTTATTCAGGATTTTCGTTGCCCTTACTCCTGTTACTACTTCATCAGAATGTCCAAACATTTTTGCACTTAACGTTATTTAAGTTAATTAAAGACATTATCGAAAAAAGACAATTTCAGAATAGAGTATTCTGAAATTGTCTTTTTTCGATAATGTCTCCTTCATAAAATGCAAAATGCAGTGCCATAAACGAATTCTCTGCAATGTTATATATTCTTCTGTTAATACTTAAGTCCATTAATTATTTATAATTTTGCTTCACAATTGCATAGCAACAGGAAAAAATTCTCATACTTTAACTTCAGTTTCAAAAGAAAGATACATAAAAGTTCAGGGAAATGATTATGAAAGACAGTAGAATAAATTAAAAGTCATCAAAAACTTTGTGCCGCCATTTCTTTACTTGACGCGTGCCTGAATCATTAAGGTACTCAATTGACTCTTAGTTTTAAGTAAAAACACCATAACTCGTTACAGAATCTCAATTATCGCATATAAATTATATCAAATTAGCTGATATTTCTTACCAGTTAGCATTCATGTAATTTCAAATTAACTTATAATTTAAGAATAAAGGTAATAACATGAATTAATGATAACCGAATTTTCATCACTACTCTAATTTACTTGAGATTTCAAATTAACAAAGTGTAGTCCTAACAATTTTCTATTCAAGAAACATCTGTAAAATACATCTCATGTAAATACAATATGCCTGATGCTTCTACATTAAGCATTACAGGGGAGATAAGTATTTTATCCGTGAATCGAAAGCACAGGTAATTTTATTTAAAACTAGTGGGTAGAATTTATCGTGTAAACTCATGAACTACGAACATACGTTTTATACGTGGCTTATTTAAATTCAAATCAAAAATGTATGTGGCTTCTAATTGTCAATTCCAAAAAAAAAATAAACTACATACTTTAATTAATTTAAATTCATCGAAAGTAAAAAAGGGTTTTCAGTTCATTGGCTTGTTAATTCACTAACCTGATTCCTACACACAATTTTCAGCGAGATATATTCGTCAGGATTTTGAGATGAACTTACTAGAAATTTACATTTTCCTAAACCCACTTCTTACGCAGAAGATACGATTTTCAAACAATTGAAGATACTCTTACGAACACAATAAAGTACGATCAACTAAATGCTTAGTTATATTTAGTCATTGATTCTATATGATTACACAACCGGTATAAAAATAAAGAATTTTATCTAAAATCTACTGCGAATGAGCGACGTACCGAAATTTTTCTTCCTGTTTGATATTACTCAAACTACTCATATTTTTTTAAGTGCATGGTATCTTTAAAAATCTATAACTTAGAGATAAATTGAAATTGCATCGAGACAGAAATCACTTGTTTTAACATCAGAGACGTAGAGAAGATTCAAAAATAAATTTAAACTCTCAGTTATAGTTGTAAAAGGGATCCAGAAAATTTCAAAACTATTGCAATTTTCAGAAAGTAATTCCAGGTTATTGATTCACTTGTTTTCGCATAAAATCCTCACTCTCCGTACATCGAACGAACAAAGCGGTTACACAGGGATATCTTATAAAATATTAACACGCGTTCCTACGCCCCGCTTAATAATCCGCCGAACAAATCCGGAAAATCCCGTCCATTAAAAGTTGGCAACATCCATCAGCGCTCACGGCGCTGGATCGGGGGAAGCGTGCGCTTAGGTTAAAGCGTGCCGAGCAGCGCCGAGCAGCGCCGTGCCGCTTTGTTTCGCCCGTGAGGTGGCAGCGCGAAGGACGGGAGGTGGGAAGAGGCGTTCGATCCGCGGGCGCTTCTAGCGTTCGCTTTGCGGTCGCTGCCCTCTCGTGGCGCTGGCGTCGCCGGGCGCGACGGCGGCGGTGCGCCCGCGGCGTTCGGGGAATGTGTCGCAGCATGTCGCCCTCGCAGCCACCCCCGCCCCGCCGCCGCCACGCCACGCCGCTGCTAAGCTCCGCCCCGCCCTGCCTCCGCGGCTGTCGCCACCGCCCTGCCAACGCCGAGACACCATCAGGCTCGCGCCTCCCCCCGCACCCAAGCAATCCTTATCGCCCCCCCGATCCGCCGCCAATTTCCCACAAACATGCCCTATCTCTGCTCTAACTCCGCCCCCAACCCGTCACACAACGCCTCTATCTCGTCTCCATCCCACCCCTATCCCGCTCCCACCCCGTGCCCACCTCACCGCGTCCCACCACGCCCTCACCCCTCTCTCAACCTGCCCCCAACCCGCCACACTACATCCCCACCCTATTCTCCGCGATCCACCCCGATCCCATCCCCTGTCCTTCCCCGCTCCGATTCTTCCCCACCCCGCCCCCGTCGCCACCTGCTCCGCCCCCGCCACGGTACCGTTGTCACAGCTTCGCTGCCAGATGCCTTGCAGGGACTTCCCTCGCCTTTGCACCCTCGCCTCACCCCGCACCTCGCAACGCACCCCGCCTCTGATACGCCACGAATTCCACCCAACCACGCCCTATCCCCGCCCTAACCCTGCCTGCAATCTACCACATCACGCCGCCATCCCACCCCCACCCCGCCACACACCACGTTCCGCCACCGTCCCAACACCACCACCCCGTCACAGCTTTGCTTACAGATGCCTTGCAGGGACTTCCCCTCGCCTTTTGCACCCTCGGCGTCGCGCTGGCTCGCTTGTGTAGGTGATTTTATTTGCGTCCTGTTTTGTACCATGTTAGTTCATGTTGCTCCATGTTACTCAACACTTCTTCTCTTCGACTGTAATCCAAACAAATCTCTTGACATGAGTCAAATTTTAATATTATTCTAATCGTGTTGCTTGTACTCACCATTTTCACTCGTTCTAGTTAGTGATACACTTTAGACACAATACTTGCACTTCTTTGAACTTTGAAAATGCATTATAAATTTAATTGTTATCAAATTAAATAAGTATGAAGCATTTCAATGAAATTAAATTATGAAAAAGTATATTGTGAAATGAAATTTTTTTCTTATCCCCCATTGCGGGGTCTAGTTTCTGTACAGTACAGAAGCTGTCTGGATTAACTTTACGCTCTTCTGGTGCAATTTAATTTCGCAATTGAAGTGTAATTGAAATTTAGCTTTGACACATGATGATTTTCGTGTATAATAAGTAATCCAGGTACATCTCTTTATTGATTCATTGACAATTTTTATGGTCACAAAAACTTTTATTCAACATTCTTAGAAGTTTTCGAAACTCGTAAATGTCATGTGTGGCATTAACAAAACAAGAAGTTACGGATATTTTCAACTTTATGAGACGTCCTTGCTGTGACGCATTCTAAACGGCTGAATCATTCTAAGCGTCGTAACTTGAACCATCACTGAGAACTTCTCCCGTTTCTGTGCTACAACCTCTTAGGTAGGCTATTCCAACTTGCGAGTGTAATTGTCGAAATGTGTGGAGCTGCCATTTTCTTACTGTCGATATCTCACACCGGGTGAGGTGGCTAACGGCATCAACTGAAGTCATTGCAGCGCCTCTGACCGCAAGGTTCTACGTCTGAGTTCCGGCGGTGGCAGGACTTTCGTCACTAGCTAGATAGCTAGATCCAATTCGGTCGCTGTCTAGAGAATTCTAGGGGGGCGGCTGCTCTGATCGGTAGTTTTTCGTGTTTTTTATCAATATCAGGATAATGCCGGAGCAGTAACTTAAAAAACAGACCACGGACAGCGTGCGATCTTTCCTTCCTCTTCCTTGTCTTATCATCCTCCCTTACTTCCATTCAATTTCACATACTTTCAGTGCACGACCACATAAACCAGGAGACTGTTTGGAAGCTTAGAGTTTGTCCCGACTGGGGCGGTGCCCCGCTGGTGGGAGATAAGGAAAACCCCGTTAGTCGACTGTAGATCGGCGCCGACTCTCACCTTCCAGCGGGAGATTATCACCGCCACCTACCAAGAATAAAATATGCACTACACTTACGGGACTAATGACCTTCGCAATTGACGAGCCCGCAATTGCCAAGCAATCAATTAATCCATATCTCACTATATTTCTGATAGTAGCGACGTATCGAAATGATCACGTAGTTCCCGTGCAACTTTATTGTCCATAGACCTCATTGTACTACATCATCTACCCACTTATCTAAAGTTACGATGGCAAAACAATTTTTTCGGTTCCTCTCGTCTTTACATTTTCTCACAAATGTCTTAAAATCTCATTATATTTTATCTCACGATATTTTATCTCACTTTATTACCTGTTCTCTACAGTTCTTGTGCTTTCTGTACGTTTTGCCTCTTCTAAAGCTCCCTTCCCATATCCTCTTACAGCTGTTCTAAAACATTTCCTTCCCTTTCTGTCTTCGTGTCCAAAGACCTAGCAAACGAACCACACTATCACTTCCGAAATATTCTGGACGCTACATTGGATGAATATACAGTAGGAAAACTCAAATATGGAATACTCAAAGTTAGTATGATGAGACAAAGACGAGAGACGTACCGTATTTGAAAATGTTACTCAACGTCCTTTAAAGAGGAATACTATTTTGATTAATAATACCTACTTTTTCAGGCTAAATTTTCGCATTCCAAACAAAAATGTTACAATTTTCATGAAAAATATTCTGTATAATATAAACATTTAATGTTTTTTAGCAATTTAGAGAAAATTATCGCGAATTAAACATGTTGACGCAAATATATTGACCATTGAAATTATGTGTAAAAAATTTGACAACATTCACGATTAAATATTTGTAATATTTTTAAAATGTCAAATACGCTTGCTTGGAAATACTCAATTTTTTTGTTTGCAGTATTACGTTAAATACAGAAAAATATTTTCAATAAGCAATACTTGGTTTTAATTAGCTTTTGTAAATATCACGTAATCTGTAAGAACCACTAAAAGACGTATTTTTAAAGTAGCAGTTTGCCGAAACTTTGTCGATTCATCTGAATGAATAATTGAGTTGAGTGGCAGCGTCACATGTCAGAATTTAGTGGTAAGAGTAGAATTATTTGAACACGATATCCTTGAAGTTGGATTTTATCTTCGAGAGGTGCGGAGTCGGGAAGTCTTTTTGTGTGACATTTTGTCGACCACAAGGATCGTTAACTAGCTGCATCGCACTAGTTTTTGGCCTCTGTCGGATCTCAATGGATGAATGCTTAGCTCATTGGTCTCTAAATCGCAAGAGCATTGGTTCAATCCTGGAAGATGTGTGTGAATTTTATAAGGGGGGAAAACCAACAATGGTCATGTCGTACTTGCGACCAAAAAGAATCTTGGCTAAACACTCGAAAAAAGTAATGTCTCCTAAAATTCCCACCCGAAACAGATTCAGTATTCCCTTGGCCACGGACCTCAAGTAATAGATGCAGATTTGTGAGGTCGTTGATGTGACCCTTCCTGGCAACACATATGGATGGCAAAGTAGTGGTGCTAAAATGGCGACGTTCTCGCCCGTAATTTCACGCAAAAGTACGCGAAAAGTAGGTACTCAAATTTTCGAAAAATTTTGCAGGATCTTATTTCAAAATCTATCTTTAAAGAAAAGATTTAATTAAGGGAAAATCTCATTCTTTAATTATTTTAGTTGTAGAAAGACGCCGAAAATATTTTGCACTTTTGCAGTTTTGAAATAATTAGAATTTTCAACGCACATGAGACCTTAACTATTTTCTTTAACGTTATTCATTCTATTCAACAACAGAATTTAATAAAAAATTACTGAGCCATTTTTTTAAATTTTGAAAATGTCCCAGTGGCTTTATGTAAAGTACCCTCCTAAATTAAAATATCGGTTACAGATTCACGGGGCCGTCAGATCAGCCAGATCGATTGGGGAAAATCAATTTTGGAGAAAATCGGATCAATGGTTTAAACACTAGGATTGTTCACAGACGAACAGACAGACATACAGACAGATGGGTAGACGTTTTACCGTCATTCGATTTTTCGGTATCAAGGACCCAGTAAACATGTATTCTGTCTACACTACACGTAAGAGGATTTTTGTTCTAAAGTAAGTTATTGGATTTATCCTCTTTTTCGTTACCAGAACTCCGTAATAGATTTTCTGCCAAAATTTCGCCGTTTCTTCGCGCAGCATTACATAACATTCTCTCCACTCGGAAGCGAGAAAGTAAAAGTACCGACAATATTGGTTCCCTACAGATTGTCACGTAAAGGTTCTATGTCAGGCATAGGCAAAAGAATCAAATTCTAAATACGTAGGCTGGGTGTATCTTACTCCGGGTTTAAGAACGCAAATTCCACTCGATGCTGGTGAATTTGTAACGGACAAAGGGGATTTGTGCTTGTTTCCAGGGATCCCCTTTCTCTTGCCACTCATCCCACTAGTACTTATTGTATCTTCATTCTCATTTTCTACTATATCATACATATTTTTCATCATCAAACCTGTTGAAGATACGTCTTTTGTAGAGACCTGAGGACAGTTTTGAGAGTCTGGTTGTAAACAACAGCAACAAGTGTCATTACAGTCCATTCGACTTACAAGTTACTTGTACTTGTATTATTATCAGTTCAGAAACGTTACCTCTTCGCTTGTCAATTTCTCTACAACAGTGCACAATATTTTCATTTTGAGTTAGGGCGGCAAGTATCCGCAAAAGGATATGGAAGCTGTATTCGTATCCATACTACGTCACTCACGTCTTACTATTGTAGGTTGCCAGATATCTCTTCACATTTTACAAGCATGTACCAACATTGAGATATCGCCTATCCTGCAGAAATTATCACAATATTACTAAACGTTATTTTAATGAGTTAATTTTCAAGATTTTTGCATTAAAAGTATAATTACTTCGGCGTATAAGTTATATTGTACATTTGTTAGAATTAGAGCTCGAGTTTTACTGACATGAAAGAACTTTCGAAGGGATGAATATTCTTGTGTTTATGTGGCATCGTGCAAAAAGTACTTGGAAGGGAAAGAGTCTGAATTGAACTCTAGCCTTTCTCGCCTTAATAAGGTCATATATTCAGACACTGCGTTCGAACGGATCGCATTTTCTTGTGCAGAACACGAAAATGAAAATTCGGTGGAACGCAGAAATCCCTAGAAGTGCAGAGTCCGGATTAGCTCACGCCTGGAACCCATTTAGAGATATGACTACACAAAGGAAAGAAAGACGTAAGGACATGCGAAAAGAAAAAAATGGATATTCTAGCAGCCACAGATATAAGAATTCTTGAAATATATTTTCTAAATAAATTTACATCATTTTAATGTACTTTATATATCCATTTACACAGGATGAATCAGAAAAATGTTAGAAACGTCTTTTTAAATTTTATTTATCAATATCAGTGGGATTACCACTTTAAAGGTGATTGTTAGCTTTTATAACTGTATTGTAATGGATAGATGCACTACAGTGTCCCGAAGTTACGAGTAACTAAGAATTAGCGCACCATCGTATCCCTATTTCTGATCGAAGACATTCTCGCGGCGTATCTTTATGACGATCGTTGTTAAACAAACTTCTAGGGTATGCAGAAGAACCAAAATTATTTTTTGCCAATTAAAAAGCGACAAAAAGCCTTGCATAACAACGTTACATTTGTGATATCCCGCACTGGCGTTGTGGCTCCCGCACTGTGATATACCGAACATGATTTGTGCACGATCGATGACAATACTGATTTCTGACAGTCTTTATTGTTCAGCTTTGACTACAAATATTTCCACAAGAGATGTAGTAAGATATTTCTTCGTTACAAGATATTTACACCACACGTTCATTATCACGAAGTGATCATATTCATTCCCCTGTAGCCTCTAGAAGTTTGTAACATTTATTCAGAACCATCCTGTACAGAATAAATTGTGTGCGTATCATTTCCATTTCTAATACCAACGTAGCCCCTGCCTCGAAATCGAGTTCCCTGCTCCTCCTGGAACGGCGCCTTCCCTTCGCGACCTATCTGCAGGCCCTCCTCCTTGGGCCCCGCCTGCCTGCTCGGAGCAGCTGCGCGGAATGCGGCGCCGAGGGCGGGGGCGGGGGCGGGGGGGGCGAGGAGTGGAGGGGGGAAGGGGCGGGGCAAAGTAGCCGTCGCGGTGTCGAAGCGCTCGCCGCGCCGCCTGCGGCAGCGGTCGACGCGTTCAGCCACGACGCCGCGCCGGGGCGCGCTCGGATGCTCCGCGGAAGCCGGCTTAACATTGCTACGGAGCTTTGCTTTTTGAATTAACCATTATATTTACT
The DNA here is from genome assembly GCA_031308135.1 of Acheta domesticus. NCBI lineage: Eukaryota > Metazoa > Arthropoda > Insecta > Orthoptera > Gryllidae > Acheta > Acheta domesticus. Next base: position 217,783,185 of record JAHLJT010000631.1, on the reverse strand, counting down.
TCCCTTTTTCGTGTGCGTAGTGTTAAGAAAGTAATGTAAGAGAATAGATAAATTAGCATGAATTCAGTAATCTCGTGAATTTTCTCCAAGTCTCGTTTTGGATGTCCATGATACATCTTTTTACCATTTTTGTAAAATGTGAGTCTGCAAATGACTCTTTTCAAAACGAATGTCTCCCTAATATCAACACTAACGCCAATTCCGCAAAAATGGTTTTCGCGAAAATTGACATTGGTGGAAAACTTCGTTGTGGTTGATGTAGCAGCCTCTTGAATTGGAAACGGATTTTTGAGATACTTTACCTGAAGCCTAACTTAAGTCCGATTTTCAAAACAAAGTTTTAAATTTAGAAAATTTTAAAAAATTGAATCTTTTGATTCATCGTGTTTCGGCTATTTATATTTCTAACCAGTCCGGAAATGTAATGCAAAAGATTTTGATTAAGAAATATATGCATTTAAGTGCAAATCCTAAGGAAGTATTTTTGCAAGTATAAAACATCCTCAGAGGCATGTAAGGGGTCTATGAGTCGATTGTTAAAGGGAATAAAGTGGTTGCTACTCACTATCATGTAAATGCAATAGATTTTGAAAGTGATAAATTTTTACACCGGCCTGAATAGGATTATGACATTACGTAACAGTTGTGAATATCACAACAAAGAATATGCTTGTTGCATCACCAGTTCTAATACCTGAACGCATAGTATTGAGTAGTACCCATAATTACTACGGTACGTACTGAAATGATATTACATCAACCACAACTAAGCCTTCTCAATGCTAACTGAAAATTAATTGCCACCAAATAACAACACTCTACATCAGGGTTTCCCAACGGTGTTAATATCGATCACTTGGGGGGCGATGACATTTTAAAGGGGGGTCAATAAACAGGAAAGTACTGGGGATCAAGAGTCTGGGACTGATCAGTGCAATGAAGATCAAAATTAAATAGATGAAAAGATGAATTTGATAATTGTTTTCTGATATAAGTGTACAAAACATCTAATAATAAAATTTTAAGTTCGCTCATTTCTTTTCCCTTTTCATCGGTAGAATGTTTAGAAAACTCGCGAAATTTTAGCTAGGTTAATCAAAGTTGTTCTATCACGCAAGAAAATACTATCCGCAATACTCAAAGCAGAAAATATTATTACAGGCCATTCTAAAAGAAATGTCGAACATTTTGTAACTATTGGACAGCAATTAAAATGAGAAACTCGATTACTCCAATGAAGAAGCATCTCTCGTTATGGGAAATCAAGTATTTACTAACATATTGGTATGTGGAATTGTTATCATTAAGCCATTCTTGAGCAAATCTTTGTCTCGCTGTAAAGGGGTCGATGAAGGAAACAATTCTTATAACAGTGGAGGATGAAAGAAAGGGTTTGGAAATCCCTGATCTACACATATAGTTTAAGAGCTTAATACTGTACCTAATTTACAGATTTACAAAATTGTCATCAATTGGCGAAAAATATTTGACTAAGTATTATGTTCAATTTTTTTAATTGTCTATCGTATATAAACTTTTTTTATTGCAACATCTGACGAAGTCGCCAAAAACTGGAGAAATAAAACTTTGTGAATTGCAGAATTTTAGATTTTGGTTAGGTTTTGTTTGTTTTAGTTAATGTATGTTATCCTTTTTAAAATATAGTAATTAATATCTGTTTATATCGGCCTTAAATTATTATTCAGCAACGCATGTAGATCTTCATTTCAGTTTTCAGCCTCTTCACACAGTGAACCAGTGTTACGCGCCTGCGCTCTAATACAATACGCAACCCGACTGTTAGTGGTGTGAGAAGGGTTGCATATATCTTGAAGAAAAGCTAGGAAAAATTTTTATCTCCATGAAGCTATATGCACAATGCAATTGCACGGTGTTATGCATAAACCGGCTATGCGACGTCATACAAGTTTTGAGATAATCGTGCCAAAAGGTTTTCTTTCATTTTCAGCTCTAAAAACTGTAATTTAATTATTTCATTCATTAGAGTGCCAAACTACACAAACATGAGTGGAATATCTGGCTCTTACCTGCATAATGTGAAATTATGAACAGCAGATTTGAAGGTCTAGGTTTATAGCCGGTTTCTGCGAAGCATAAAATCCCAGTTTACAATTTTCATTAATTATAAGGCTATTTTTACAGATTTGGTGCCTAAATTTTGCGTACACTTAGAACATGGTTCAATGCAACCGATGACGTCCGTATCTCAGTTTTTTTTTCAAAAATGGCGCATAGGCGCTTGATGCATAACACCGTCCAGTTCGCAGCCACAGCTTTCACTATCGTCTCTATTGGCTATATGGCCATCCAAGGGTACTGATTATCAACTCGTTTACATATTCTACACTGATATTTGTGTTAAAATAGCGCATTTTTCGGAGGTTAAACTGACACGTTACCATATCCGTGCACACTGCTTCGTCATTATGAATACTGTATGCGAAATGAGTATTGATAACTTCATCTTTACGTGTATTAATACTCGTTGTTTTTCAATATTGAAGAGATAAGATTGCTTATCTATTTTGGGACATTCTGCGCAATACAAGCGATAAAGCGATCTAATTTCTAATTGTTGGTAGTATTTCTGTTGCTGTGAATACGGTGTACTTAGAATGAACAGTTGCAAATATTGATCTAAAGAATTTGGAAATTTTCATCCCAAAATAGTAGGGAAGGTGAAAAATTTTTGTGATGTATCTAATTCATAATAACTATTCATAGTGAACATTTTATTGTATTTAAATCGAAATTAATTATTTTCATAAATTCGTACATATAATCCGTAACAAAATATCTAAAGTTATTTCCTATTATTATAAAACGCGATAATGTTTCATATTAATATGCGTGACCACAAAATCGTCAATCGTAGCAGTAAACCTCTATTTCTTAAAATTTAAGTAGTACGACACTTTTGTATTTCAAATAAGCAATCATTAAATCATTTTTAATTTTCTTACTAGCGAATGAGATTTGGCTTCAAGAATTAACAAAACAATAACACTATATCACGACAAATCGGCAAAGGATATTCTATAACTATAAGAAGGCATTTGATGTGGAAAATTACTCATTTTACTGTATTTCGCTGCGTTCTTTGACATATGCGATTATTATGTTTTAAAAATATTCCCTAGAATGCATTCTGATTCATTCTGTTAGTCATATATTCTCAGAACATACTGAAAAGATTGATCCAAAATAATTTTCCTAGAACGCAGACTTCTGAAAATTTATTAACCGCTTTTCAACAACGTACCAATATAGAATTCTGGGAGAATTTCTAAAGTGGGTCAAACATTTTTCCAGTGGGCTTTGCGTGTCTTCGGCCCTTCCCTCAATTTCCCACTCTCCCTCAATAACATGAACCTCATCGCGATGTGGAAACAGGAAGAGGTTTTCGGGGTACGCCCGTCGTTTTGCAGCCCGATCACGCAACATCGTGTTTGCAGCTTCTCGAAACTCCCACTTTGGTTGATGCTAGATGATTGCGCCACATGTTGACCCAATAGCGACCACATTCAGAAACATTCCTCGCGCAAATTTGTATTCTTGGCGTTATTTATCATTGCAGGTTAGAATTAAGTTTGATGCGACAAAAAGACACGAAAAGGATACGATAGAATAGAGATACAATGAAACTGCAAACGAAAGGATAGTTATAATAGCATGGATTTGACTCTTATCCTTAAAATACGATCTTATTCAGAACCATCTGCTCGATCACGCACGCAGAGGTCGTTGTCTAATAAACCCACTAGCTCTGTTACACACGAGCGTAGCGTTAAGGCACGTTAAGCAGCGCCATCTAGCTTCATCCAATCGTGATGCAGTTAACTCCTCTAACGCATCAGTAAATGTTATTTTGTAAAAGTTTCCATTTGTAATGTTCATTTTTCTTTATCACCCTTTGTTACAAACCATGAAAGGTTGGACCACTTGAAATTAAGTTTTATATTCGAAATTATGTGTTAATTTTTTTATTGTTTTCAGGAATATTTTTATGCCTTAAAACTACATAAATAAAAGTGTGAATAAATAGGAACGATAACAAAACCATTCCTGCATCACAACAATCAATATTTTAAATATATTTCATTTAAAAGTTTATTTTCCCTGATGTCAAATCTAAAAGATCAGTAAGTGGCCTCTTTCAAATTTCGCGAGCATGGTTCACATTTCATAAATTGATTCTATAAATATCTTTAACTATTTTTATTATACATTTTATAGATTTTCTCTATCCAAGTACATGGGAGTAATACTTTGTATTTACAGGCAATTTCATCAAACATTAAAGCCACACACAGTTTTCATGGTACTACACATCACAAAGAGTCCAATGATGCAACACTTTTTAATTTCAAATCAAGGTTTATGACGGATGACTCCATTGTCACAGTAATATCTCTAAAAGGAGCATCTATGTCACTTGGAGCGTGGGACTGGAAAGACCTCAGAGCACGAACGGTAAATAGATTGATTATTTCGAGTTTTCGTCAATATCTATGGTCATTAGCCTCGTAAATGTAGTGCACGATTTAACACGGTAGGTGGTGGTGTTCTTCCCCCAATGGACGGCGTTATCCGGCACCGGACTACATGACGGTTTGCGGGGTTTTCGGCCTACAGGAACCTCCCACCAGAAGGGCACCGCCCCAACTGGGGCAACTCTAAACACACGACGGGTGTCCCGACAAGTTTGGTAGTATAGTTTATAAAACCGTAGATGTTCGTAAGGAGTTAGGATAGAACAACGAGCAGAAAGAGAAGATCGCACAAGGTGCCGGAGCCGTTTGTTTAGTTAGTGAGTTAGTTAATGCCTTATTTTACGTAGTGAGACTCGGGCCATTCTTTCACTATCTACAATAAAAGAAAGTGTTATCTCGGGCGACGAAACAGTATATTTGAATTTACCTCAGAAGCTTCTTTAGGCTTGAGGATCTTTTATATGCAGTAATCTACTGCATGGGACAGTCAACTTTGCTTCCCCTCCGACGGAAGGCGTACGAGGCCCAATACGCTGACCGTTATACCACCGAACCCGCAAAGCTCTGGCTCCGACATTCACCTGTTGTTGATCGGATAAATCACAGGAAACTACCGATCAGATCAGCCACCTGCTAGAACTCTCCTCCAGACAGCGGGTGAAATCAACCTAGCTATCTAGGTAGTGTCGAAAATCCTGCCACCTTCGGGACTCGAAACCCAGGACCTCCTTGTCAAGGGCCCTGCAGTGACATGCGTTGAAGCCCTGAGCCACCTCTCCCGGCGTCAACGGTAGATTTGCATCGCATCCTGCGCCGCGCAGCGCAGCGACGTTGACATGGCAACTGCAACGTCGGAGACTCGCGCTTCCGGCGGCGAAACAAACGCGAAGCGCACAAACGCCGGGGGCGATGCGACGTAGACGCTTGGGCGCACAGTTCGCCCGCGGGCCGCTTTAACTCCGCGCAGCCGCCTCCGGCGCCCGATGAGGCGATGCAGAACTTTTGCGCCAATGTGCAACGCGATTCTATCATTACGAGCGCTCCCGACTAACGTTATGAAAGAGAGGTGCTGGTGAATGTAAACGCAAATAGAGCCGTAGCTTTACGGGTCTGACCCAGTAACGCAGGGGTATGTGGCACTGCACGTGTTACGTGGAATCTGTGGAGTCTGAATCGTGCGCACGCATACGTATAACATGCTATCAAGTGTTGCCATATAGGATGAACGTTTGCTTCAAGTTGTCGGCGCTGACTTAGCTAAGATTGGATTGATTATAAAAAATAACTACCTCCTTAAATTTAATTCTGTTGTTTAGTTTGAAATGTATTTTAGATTAATCCTACAGCACTTTCTGAATCCTTAAAGTTATTGATAAAGATGCATTCACAAGCTCATAGTAGGAATAAATTGGAAAAAACCTCTTCAAAATTCAAGTGATTTGATGTGTAAAATCCCCAACTAAACAACTAATAATTATTTTAAAAACATATATTAAATATATGTTTTTATATTAAAAGAGTAAAGCTACTGTAAGTTACAACATTTGGGGGATACTTATCTTCATCTTCAGATTCCTGAAATAGCAATAAATTTACAGTAACTGTTATTTATTTTATGTTATTTACAAAAATACCTACTTCATTTTGAAGAGATTTTTACTAATTTTATTCCTTCCATAACGTCACTGAATGCATGACTATCAATAGCTTAATGGTATCGTAAAGTGATCTAGATTGACGGTGGTAATCAAAATCCCAACTTCATTATATTTTACAGTAGTTAAATCGAATTTGTAGAAGTACAAAACAACATTCTAGATCTGATCTTTTATCATCACGGGTATAAATATTTAATTTCCAAAAGAAGACCAATTATCCTCTGCACGTTAAAAGCTCAAAAGCAAAATATAGTAAATCTCTAGCTAAAGGTACCATTTGACAAGAGGCAAAGCCTTACAGGCACCGAAAACGTCATTCGTGCGTGATACGATCTCACGCTTTGCGGGTTGTTCTAAGAGGTAAACAGAAGTTCTCAGAAACCCCTGCTAACACCTCCAACTCAACGGCAATGGACGGCGCGCGTTTCACACTCTGAATGTGCGGAAAAACTATATCGCTGACTCGTCGTCAGCGTCGCAGTTTAATGAGGACGCGTTTGCACCGCACAGGAGCGGATAACTTTATTGTAGCCTCGGGAATTGGAAGGGGAGATTGGAGGGAATTGGGGATTCTGGGAATTGGAGCGGGGAAGCGAAGGTAAGGCAAGGTAACCGGAGATGTGAGAGTATTTAACAAGGATAGTACATGCACTTTCAGGGAGGATCAAAAATGACGTACGAATATTTCAACATTGCAAGTCACGAGAACAAAAAATATTTTTTTACCCTTGTGCTGTGAGTCCTTCTAATGTAACCTCCTTAGGTGTAGAGGTTGTCAGGAATCTTTCAGCCATTTCTGGACTTACTTCCATGTTCCCGCGTACATTTTTGCGTATTTCTAAATGGACTGATTATGACTTTGGAAGTGAGATGAAGATGGCGTGGCAAGCCGCAAGTCTCAATCGGATAACATTTACTGTTAATAAAGCCATTAAATATTGGTATTCACATGGACATAAAGTTGAGTGGACCTTAGGACCCCCCAGAATAGGCCGAGGACCGGATAAAAATCTTCACCTATGCTGGGATTTGAATCCGAGTTTGTCAGGTTCGCTATGTGTGTTCTAATCACCCCGATACTGAGATCCTTCGTCTTCTTCTTTTCATTAAATACAGCTGGGTGTCCGGTGTAATTTCAGATTTCGTCCTTAGATGTTTCTTTCTCTCAAATATTCCTTTATCATTTCACTATATTTCATATAAGTAAAGTTTTATTTTTCATACTACACTTCTTTAATTTTAGAAGCTTTCTAATTGTATTTTTTTTATCATCGTTTCCTGTTATTTTATACTGCTTCTTTTCATGTTTACAAAACTCTTGTATCAATGCAGCTCATAACTTTCCCATTGGTATTTGAATGTAATTTACCCAGCCCATTGGTACTCATTCTGCAGGGGTTCCCTAGTATTTATTTATTATTCATAAATTTTCAAAAAGGCGGCAGTGCCGTACACTTGCAGAAGCAATATATATATGAATGTTCCATTGCCAATAGAGCCAACTTGTGGCTCAGAGCAAAAGTCGTTTGTCTTCCACCAAGGAGGTTCGGATTCTATTCCCGGACAATCTCATGTGAAATTCGTCAGGACAAAACGAGTTTGACTGCTTTTTAGAAGCTGGTTGAACCCCTGTGAAGTGTCTTAAAATGCCATATGTGTCGTTTGTAAAACATTTAAGAACTTTTAGAATGCGAATTGTCTTTTCTGCAAAAAATATTTAGGCTAATTATTCTTCATAGAAATTACCAACTCTCTTTCAGTGATCCAAGCACAATGGTCAGTAAAACAAAATTCCAGAAATGTTTTAAATTCCATCATATTTTCTCGTATTTCATGTGCGAGATATTCAAACAAAAAAAAATATTCAAAAGTGTTCCTTGTTTTATGCTTGAAATATAAAGTGTTGGATAATTGATTATTGATTATGCTTACCCAAATATAATTCTAAAATATTACACTACTTGAAAAATACAATACGAAATAACTGTTTTATTTTTATAAAAACGATTTAAACTGTTTACTTTCACAATATATGCGTTGTAACGTTTATTTAGTAAGTCCGATTTTTTCTCATTTATTCGCATAAATCCAGCACGGTAAGAAGAGTCTTTCCAAGCGAAAACCTATTTGCATTTCTTTTACGAAAAAGCTACCAAAATTAACAGCGCAATTAAATACATTTACCTTCAACTGCCAAAAAATCTTTACAAGCACTTCGTCTACAAGTGCGAATACTTTCGACCACCGAAAGCAGTCGGCTAGGAAACTACTGAAAGGACGGCAGAAGTGGGACGCGAAAACTAACTTGCAGGTTTCAATGCTCTGAAGAAGAGACTTGGAGTGAAAAGACAAACTAGAGTGGAAGAGCGGCCTGCGGAATACGGGCGAAGTTTCTTTGAAATTCGCCTGGGCTCCTTCGGCGAAGCGTGCGCGTGCACGGGGCGGCGCAGATGCCGCACGACGCGGCGTCTCCGCTGGTCACCCCTGAGCTGTGTAAGCGCCGTTTGAACGCCCGGACTTCTCCCCAGGGGAAGTTGCTTCAAAGTACTGCGAGGCCAACTACGACAGTTGGCTCCCGCGGACAGCGGTCCGGCGACATGCGAGTACAGTCTACTGGTGCGCGGAGAAAAAAAAATCGGTCAAAGATTTATCTTATTGGAAAATAAAGCGGATTGGCATTGGTGACGCACATTGTTGGTGCGGAAGGAAAGTGAGAGCTCAAAATTGTGCTTTGTAGTGAAGCGAAAAAATATGTTGAGGAAATAGTACATTTCTATCATGCTATATGCGGCTAAGGTGACTCAGGCATCAACTGACGTCATTGCAGTGCCTCTGAACGAGAGGTGTTATAGTTGAGTGCCAATTGTCGCAAGATTTTTGACACTTGCTATAATCGAGGTCCAATTCAACCTCAGTCTAATCGACCGGCTACTCTGATCGGTAGTTTTCCATGGTTTCAACACCGGTGAATGCCGGAGCGGTACCCTAACAAAACGGACATGGACCGCAAGCGATCTTTCCTTTGTTTTCCTTGTCATATCCTTATCTACTCTCTTTTACATATGCATCTGCTACACTACCTCACATGTCGGAAGGACCAGTGATGTAGTGTTCCGGCTGGAATGGTGCCTGGCTGGTGGGAGATATCTGGTGGTAGAACCCCGCAAGCAACCTGTAGGTAGGTGCTGAATCTCGCCATTCAACAGAAGAACACGTCACTTCCTATGATAAAAAACTTGAAACCAATCAAACAACTAGTGGGAATTACTAAACGGCTCTCCTACAGCTAATGACATTGTTAGAGACATGTCACTTGTCTAGTGCCACGGTAAAAGCATCGCGATAAATAGTAATGCAAGAGAATTAATCTCGAAGCAAATGATTCGAGTTTAATTCTCTTGCATAAACTTCTTTTCTGACTTTGGCAGTTTTGATCAGACAAAAGTGGAATGTTTAGTATCTGTGGTGACACATGATGATTATATATAACATGATGTATGCATGCGGTCGAAGTTTTATGCCAAACGTGCTCGTCGGGTTCGGTAACTTTAACCACACGTATTTGCAAACACAGAAATCGAGGTGGATGATTCAGCCTTTCCACCTGTGAATACTAAATAGGACGGAGTATCAGGTGGTCAAAATTGCCCAAGTATGACCACTAGACTCAATGTCTCCATTCGAAGAATCTTCATACACAAGTATTTGGTGCTTTTCTATTATTTTTATGTTTTCCCTAAGGATTAGCACGGAGTTAGCTGAGATCCGACATAACCAAAGGCTGTTCAATGCTGTAACAGAGTTTCACATAACAAGGGAGAACAAACAAACACGATCATGATATTTTCCTCAAAGTGAAGGTGAAAATATTCTCACTATAAGGTTGCATGCTCTGATTAAAAGTGATATTGTCTAAATGGAGGAAACTCATGTTTAATAATTTGGTGAAATAAATTACTGTAACACGTAGACGTGAGTCACGGATGGAGCAAACATTTTTAACGCATTTGTGGGAAGACACACTGATTCAAATGGGAATCAACCTTAATTTCGTTTCAGCAGCGCCACCGTTCTCCCACTGTGCGCGAGAGCCTCCACCGGCGACCGCGTGGCGGGGGCAAGTGGCGGAAGGGAGAGGCCCCGCGCAGCGACCGAAGCGGCGCAGCTCGTTAGGGCGGCGACAAAGCGGAGACTCCGCGCCCGCAGCTCTCGGCGACGCCCGCCCTCGCGCCCGCCACTGCTCGCCCACGCTCCCCTCTGCGCCTCCGCCCGCACGCCATGGTCTCACTCCCGGCCTCCGCCCCGCCACCGACTCTGTCCTCCACAACCCCCCTTGGTACCCGCCCCTGCCAACGCCCTTGCTCCGCCCTGGCCCCGTCCCCGCTCTCGGCCCCCTCCTATCGACTCAGCGCGCCGGCCTAGCCCCGGATTCGAAACCGGCCCCGGCACTGCCCACGACCCCGGTCACTATCCCGACCCCGTCCTCATTCCCGGCCCCGGCCCCAACACCGTTCCCAACACCGTTCCCAACACCGTTCCCAACACCGTTCCCAACACCGTTCCCAACACCGTTCCCAACACCGTTCCCAACACCGTTCCCAACACCGTTCCCAACACCGTTCCCAACACCGTTCCCAACACCGTTCCCAACACCGTTCCCAACACCGTTCCCAACACCGTTCCCAACACCGTTCCCAACACCGTTCCCAACACCGTTCCCAACACCGTTCCCAACACCGTTCCCAACACCGTTCCCAACACCGTTCCCAACACCGTTCCCAACACCGTTCCCAACACCGTTCCCAACACCGTCCCCAACACCGTCCCCAACACCGTCCCCAACACCGTCCCCAACACCGTCCCCAACACCGTCCCCAACACCGTCCCCAACACCGTCCCCAACACCGTCCCCAACACCGTCCCCAACACCGTCCCCAACACCGTCCCCAACACCGTCCTCAACACCGTCCTCAACACCGTCCTCAACACCGTCCTCAACACCGTCCCCAACACCGTCCCCAACACCGTCCCCAACACCGTCCCCAACACCGTCCCCAACACCGTCCCCAACACCGTCCCCAACACCGTCCCCAACACCGTCCCCAACACCGTTCCCAACACCGTCCCCAACACCCCACCCCGGCTCCATCACCTCGCAAGACCACTCTCTCCCCTCCCCTCTTTGCGCCTCCCCCTCGCCCCCACCCACTTCTACCCTTCTATCCGATCAATCTCGCACGCCCCTGCCTCCTCCCACTGTTCCACCCACTGGTGACGCTATATGACAAAATGTCTGGCTCCGTCAGCTCGACTGACATCCCTTTCGTCACCCTCGTAGGCCTACCTGCGTCTGCTGCACCCACGCCACCCCTTGCGTGCCTCCCCGTCCTCTTCCTCCCTTCCCCTCATGGTCCACCCTCGCCTCTCTCTAGAACACCTGCGCCCCCCCTCCACCTCACTCGCCCCGATACCCAGTTCTCCTCACACTATCACTGCCTACAGACCACACTTCGCTTATCAGCTCCTTTGAGAGTTCCCAGCAGTTCCGTTTACGCACCCAAAAGTTCTTAACGAGAATCGCCAATTGTCTCGTCATTTGTTTATAAATATTTCAGAATATTTTATCTCTGAAAATAAAGCCAAAAACAAGTTCAAGATTTAAATGAATTATTCTGCTTTCATAATATTATGATTCGTAGGCTTCCGCGGCCGGAGTCATTATGTTCTTGGCTGTCCGGGATGAGCCGCGTCTCAGTTGGTTTTACTGACGTTTCGGCCATCTTGCTGTGGCCTTCTTCAGAGCTATACTGCTGCCGATAGCTGCCGATAGCAGCAGTATAGCTCTGAAGAAGGCCACAGCAAGATGGCCGAAACGTCAGTAAAACCAACTGAGACGCGGCTCATCCCGGACAGCCAAGAACATAATTCATAATATTATCTTTCAACTTTTTAAAATCTTATATGCGTTTATTAATGAAAATAAGACAAATGGCCTTCAGGGACAATATTCAGATCACAATGCTTGGAAGACGTTTTTAATTTCTCGCCTTACTGGGTAAGAAGAAAATTATTGTAATCGTGCAACAGATAACAGAGATTTTTCAACAGAGAAAGTGTGTATATATTATAATTACATGCAGTAAATTACCTTCCCTTGTGAGTCAGAATCCATATTTTGTGGGTTCTGTAAAAACTATTCACGGGAATACGTCTGTCCGTCCGTTTATGTTAAACATTAGCACCTAATCCATTTAAACGATTTTTCCAAAATTACATTTCTCGATCGATTTAAAAGAACTCAGTGAGTTTGAAACTGATGTTTTGATTTTTCCGGGTACTTTACAAGAGGCCTCTAAAACATTTTCATGTTCAAAAACAGCTCGAATTTATTTTCTCAAACGCTTCTCATGTGTATGGAAGGACAGTAAAAAGTTGCGCTAGTTCCGTTTACGACAAATTCTCTGTTTATTTGAAAATTGCAGAAAAATAACAATGTTAAAAGTACAAAATTTAAGACAAATTTTTTGTTAAATGAAATTTGTTCTAAATCATCAGGTCTTTAAAGAAGGTCAAGTACATTTTTTTAAAAAAACGAGTACTTGTCTCGTAATTTCTGCTTTATTTTAATGCACTTCATAAAAAAACATTTTCTCAAAAACCGCTCGATATTTTTCTTTAATTTTATTTTTATTCCAGGAATAGAACAAAGAATGGTTAAAGAAATGAAACTGGTCAAATTTTTGTTGAGCTTGCTATTCTGCAAAAGTTACAAATTGTGTGAGTAAGTTTGTGCTTGAAGTAGTACTAGTTTTACCTTTTCTTAGTTGAATAAATGCTGCAAAGTATGATCTCTATGGTCTCCTGTGTGCATTCTCTCCGTATTACTCTTTTATATTACAAAGTCCCCATTTTTATCGCACGAGTCGTGTTGCCCATTTTCATTTGTAGTCGTTGTGTACCACACTTTTAACTTACGTTCTCTAATAATTCACTAAAACAGGCGTCGCAGGGCCGTGGTAGGGTTAGCCTTCACATGGTACACAAATGCAAAGTACACAATTTTGCAATTACAAAAACACACAATATTGAAAATGACGACTTCCTATTTAAAAACTCAACAGGCGCAAGCGCTTCTATATGTTTTTATTTGAAGTTCATTACACGCTTTTATATATTTGTATATCATGTTTGTTAATTTTAGTCAATTTTTAACGGTATTAGTTGTTTTGATAGTTTAACCTCGTCATGTTTAAATTTGAAAACACATGAAAACACTTTCCAGTTGTAAATAAACGATATTGCTTCTAGAAAACAACACAATTTAAAGAAAATAAAGGCACTGTACAATGTAAAAATTAATTTAAATAAGTATATATTTTTATTTTACTTCATATTTTGTTTGGAGCAAAAACTATTATAAAAATTAACATAATAATCTAAAAGTATTTAATATCTACATATATCTTGTAATCAATAAAACTGTTTCAAAATGTAAGGAGTATTCAATAATTACTTATTGCCGTATTTCTTTTGGTAGAAAACAATTTTGTACAATCTAATTAAGCCCTGAAAATATATGAAAGAAGAATGAAGCATACTAAATAATGATTCAAAGTTATTACTGGTATAGTCTTAGTTTAAAATCCATTTGTTGATAAAAGCAATAGATGCAATTTCTAAACTCTGTAAAACTCAACTTTTGCATTGAGGATTTAAATTACTCTAAGATTTTTTTCCGAAACAGAATTCATTAATATATATTTTTTTTCTTTTATTCGGCAAGCATTCAACACTCAAAACCAAACTGCTATCTTCCCAGAAATTTGTTGCAAATATTCATAATTCAAAGCATGGTTTATTTCAGTAAAAGTAAGAAAACAAATCAAAAAATGAGAAGAAACACATTCATTTGAAGTAGTTTAAACTTATTTTTCCGACATAATGGACCGTGATCCATATCTCGCTATGGTGTTTCCTCTAATTTGTAGTAATCCTTAAAACAAACTACTCGTTCACGTCTGTTTGTGCGTTAAAACATCAGAAGTAACGAGTAGATTACAATATGAACCATAATTCAGAACGCTTATTCTAGAACGTTTTTGTGTGTAACACAATGTTAGAACATATCAAGTTGTATGATTAGTCATCAGCACAATAAAAACTCAATACCAAAACACTTTATAATCAATGCATTACAAGTCGGAATGTGGTCGGGAGAAGCGTGGTGGGAGAGCGCAGTATGTGCAGACCCGGGCGGGCAGAGAAGTAGCGAGTGTGGCATGTAAATAAAATTACTTCCATTTTACACTAGGTAGAATTACTGGGTAGAATTCGTTAATTTTCCTAATACTTGATTGCGGTAAATAAATAAATTGGCAGTGCTGGGTTTTCAACTAATTAATTAGTAAATATAATTAAGGCATCCAGTGAGAGAGGGAGCTATCCCACAAAATTCAAAACATCGATTTTTTACATATTCAATGTGTTCATGATCTAATACGTTCATAAATCGATATTTTGAATTTTGTGGGTGAGGTCCTTCTCTCACTGGATACCTCAATTGATTCATTAACTTTGTAGATAAACCAAAATCACGACTGCGATATCTCAGTGGCATCATTAGTGTATTTACAGCATTGTTGACCAGAAGTTTCTAGGGCGCGAGTCGTATTTTTAGCATCGACTGCGTAGAATACTCGAATAAAGTTGTGCTGTAGCAAAGATTTCGGGCGTCCAAATTCTCTGATCGATAATATTCCATGCTTTTTCAAGTCATTATTAGGGGAATGGCGGGGAAATACTGTAAGAAACAGACCACAAACCGCAAGCATTTCCCCCACTCATACTTATCTCTTCCTCTTCCATTACACACATTTTGGGAGATTAGTCGAAAGATAAGTTTGTCTCGGCCCGCTTGGGGAGATGCTGGATTGAGGAAAGCCCAGGAAGGCGACGCTTAGTAAGGCAACATCGGTTTTCCTGTTCCAGCGCAGGAGAAAAATTGGAAAATATCAAATTCCACACGTACGGAACTAATTTAAGGCCCATGGACACAATATTAACTCACGCTAAACAGGAATTGTAATTTGAGTACACTATGAAAGTAATTAAGTGTTTAATAACCATAAATAAATTAATTCCATGGGCATTGCTATATTTGTCACCAGTTGGGGGAAGCCCTAGCATCTAGTAAAACGTCTTGGATATTAAGCTCTTTTTACACAGAGATCTTTTCATCATGTTTCTGTAAAGAAAATGAATGGACAGTGAGCGTTCCTTTCTACGCGGTACTGTTTCGCTACCGAAAATGGATGGACGAGTTTGAGCATTTTACACGCTCATTTTGTTTCCTGGTCATAATTGTGATGTAAATATTATTCTGAGTACAGCGTAAGCAAGGCCAAACAGTTGAACATCGCATCAGTGGTAGATAATAAAGCTAGCATCACGGAATTTTAAGAAGATTCAACGCTGGTGGTGAGGATATGTGTGAGGATCGTCGGTAGCTAATCGTAAACCAATTGCTTCAGCAACAACATATCTTGGATTTTTTCGGTCAAGAAACAAGGCTCTCAGTAAGTGACGATGTTAAATTCACACATGAAGTTTCTGGCCATTGGCGTAAAATTCCTTAAAAAGTTTTACTATTTACCGCGTGATGATTCTGAAGCAAATGTGTGAGCTGCTGCCGTTTAGTTGCTGCTGGTTTTCGTACCGTCTACCAAGCCTCCAACACCGAAATTGAGTCTCTTTACAGACTTCATTGTTAGGTAATTTTTGAACTGAGCATGGGACGAAACGACATTATAACACACTATATTCTTTATTTTGCACCACACTAATCAATTCACATTACAATTCAAGGCATTAGAACGCTCTCAAAATGGCAAGTAGGAACAAATTGCATCACGCGAATAGTAAACGGGAGGAAAATGGCGAAAAGGAACACCAGGAGCGTGGAAGTCAAACTGGAAGAAATCTATACCGAAAACTGAAGAATACGTCATTTTTCTGTGCCAATTACATTCCCTCTGGCAAGTCTGTTCCGATGAAAAATGATGAGAAAAATTATCGTGTAGGGCAGGCTTAAGGCCACCTTGACTGCCGCGCCCCTGATGTCATTCCCGGAACTTAGATTTGAGCGGGGAGCGAAATGTTCCTTTTGTTCATAAATTGAGAGCACTCTAATGTGTTGAATTGTAATGTGAATTGATTGTTTGGTGAGAAATAAAATAGGAATTGTGGTCAAATGTCGCCTCTTTTCGTGCTCAGCGCTAAAATAGCCTTAGTTTTAATAATATAACGGATGAGGTAGATAACACCTAATAAATTCAGGATAGGTGTCGTCATGTAATAATATATTTTTTACACTGAAGATCTTTTCGATCGCGTAGAGATCATTGTCGTCAGAGCTAATCTTGCGGCGTCTGGGCGGAGAGCGAAGTTCTGCCAGAAGTATAATACGACACTTATTCTCAATCTATCTTAATTTATTATCATAAAAGAGACATTAAACTGTTAGAACTTCAGGGCTTTTGCACGTCCAGAGAAAATATTTTCATCATGATTACGTGCAGAAAACGAAATTACCGTGCAAAATGCTCCTATTCATTCATTCATTCAGTTTTAAAACCGAAACAGAACCGCATAGAAACTAACAGATCCTTTGCATTCGTTTTCTGAACAGAAAAATGATATTGATGTTCTTCACTGATGGACAGATGGGCGTTTCAAAAAACACTTTATCAATGTCGGGGGACCAAAAATGTGTATTTCCGTTGAAATCTCGAAATTGATTTTCTGTAATATTACATGTCTTTCTCTACACTGCGTACTTTGTTTATACACATGTATAAGAAAAGTAATTAGGTAGTGCTAAAATATCAACTACTTTTTCACTCGTTCTTTCACGCGTAATTACGCGAAAAGTACTAAAATTTTAGAAAAATTGTGCATGGCTCTATTTCATATCTATCTTCAAGGAGCAGATTTTAATAAGAGAAAAATCTCTATCTTTAATATTTTTGTGGTAGGAAGACTCCAAACAAATTTAGAACTTTTGCAATATTCGAATAATCAGGGTTTTCAACGTACATGAGACCTACACTATTCTCTTAAACGTCCTTTACTCTTTCCAATAACAAAATTTAATGAAAATTGATGGCGCCATTTTTTTGAAATTTTGGAAAATGTCCCAGGGGATTCATGTAAAGTACCCCTTTAAATTAATACATCGGTTTCAAACTGAAGGAGCCGTGACATCAGCCAGATGGTTTGTGGAATATCAATTTTGGAGAAAATCAGCTGAACAGTTTAGCCTCTAGCGTTCTTCACAGACGGACAGGCAAACAGGCTTTTTTCATAATCAACAGTTTCTTCCGGGCTAGGGGGCCGTGGTCTATAGGAAAATATACTTCCAAACGTTTCTTCCGTAACTGCGACGGACATCTCAGTGGCGATGTGGTTTCGGACGAAGAATCCACTTCGATGGTTCCCCGATGACTGATGGAGACGCCCGGTCCGCGGGGATATTCGTACCAGCGGGACTGTGGTGGGGGCCGGCTGTTGATAGGCTCGGATCGGGCGATGTGGCGGAGACGCTCGCTGCGTGTTCGACTGTTCGTGACTGTTATGTTTTCGCGTGCCTACGCGACTACTGTCACGTGTTTGTTTGTAAATAGGTTTTGGTTTTGTCTGGCGGATAACGGGGATCCAAATCGAATTAACTTTTACTCCCTCCTTTCTATTGAAATTCCGGGGATGATTGTGAATTTCAATAGCTTCACGGTGTAACCTTGCATGGTAGTGAGATGTGGTGGCTAAAACATGCACGTCTCCGAATCTTATGTCATGTTCACTGCCAGAGAAAGCGTGTTCAGCTACTGCCGACTTTTCAGTGTAGCCTAACGGCAGTTCCGCTTGTGTTCTGAAAGCCTGGTGTTGATGCTCCGTTGTGTAGTGCCAATGTATATAGCGCCACAGGAACATGGGATTCTAACCCCTGCTGTTTTTAATGGATCTCTTCTGTCATTGGCAGATCGAAATAAGTTTCGAAGCTGTGAAGTAAGTTTGAAAATGTTTTTCACGTTATGTTTTTCTAGTACTTTCCCAATTACCAACTTACGGTCCGTGTATGTTCTTCACATAAGGCAGGGTTACTTTCAATGCTTGGGTGGCATTTGTTTTAGTGCGTGAAGTTTTCTTTGGATGGAGTGCTCTCTTGACTTCCGTGGCAGAGTACCGGTGGCCTGCAGAGCTCTGTTGAGATGCCTTAATTCCTCGGGTAAACTTGTCCTTTTCACATATCCGTGTCGCACGATTAACTAGACTTTTCATCATAGCTCTCTTCTGACTTGGGCGGTTATTAGACATTTTGTTGAGATATCTATCTGTGTGAGTGGGTTTCTGGTACACAGTGTGACTCAGTGATCCATCTGCATTCTTGGTGACAAGTACATCTAAGAAGGCCAGCTTGTCGGCTCGTTCCTTTTCCATTGTGAACGTGAATGTGAGGATGGATCCTGTTGAGATGGTCGAGGAAATCGTTGATGGTGTCATCTCCGTGATTCCAATTCGACAAATGTGTCGTCAACATACTGAAACTAACACTGTTAGGTTTAAGAGGCGCGGTGTTCAGCGGTGCAGTTTCAAAAACTTTCCATGTATAAATTGGCGACGACCTGTCTAAGGGGATTACCCATGGCGACCCCGTTGTTTTGTTCATAAAATTCTCCATTCCATAGAACGTATGTGGTGGCGAGAACATGTTTAAACAAAGCTGTAAAGTCATCTGGAAATATATCTTGGAGTAATGACGTAGTTTCATTCACCGTTACCATCATGAAGAGTGAAACGACATCAAAGCTGATCAGGTCCTCAGGCTACAATATAAGTGATTTTAGTTTCTCAATGAAGTGCATTTTTCAATCAATTTTTCGGCATCAAGGACCCAGAAAACATGAATTCTGGTTACACCACATGTTACAGGATTTTTTTCAATTTATCAACTGGATTTATCCACTTTTTCGTTGCCAGGTCCCTATCCTAAGAGTTTTCTGCCAAAAATTCGCCGTTTTTCCCGCAGCATTACACAACTTTTCTCTCTCTACATCGTAGCGGGAAAGTAAAAGTGCCCGTATAAACGGGCTTTAGACGCATAGCAGCGGGATGGCCGGCAGCGAGCGGGGGCGTGGTAGGCGAGGTGCGAGGGCGCGGCGGAGGCTGCAGGTAGGGCATTGAGCGCAGGCGCCGGGGAGTGGCCTAAAGGAGGCAATTGTGAGTGGAGAGGCCGCGCTCGAGGGCTCGGCTCTCGCCGCAGGCAGGGAGGACCACGCGCCGCGCCGCGAAGGGCGCTCCCGGCACGAAGAGGCACAAAAGGAGGCTCGCGCAAACGCGCAAGTGAATGAGAAGGCGCGCTGGAAGCCGTCCATAGCGACTACTCCATGACTCTCCGCAGTGAAAGGCTAGTAAATTTGGTTTGGTATTCAAAGAAAAGGTGAATTATGCAAACATAAATGACGCGTTATTGAGTGAAAGTGAAATAAACTACCTAACACTACCGCAGCTTTCTAGGCTTCTTGCTCCAAGAAAAAGTTTCAAGGGAATACGAAAAGTCGTTGAAACACTTCAACAATGCTTAGCATTTCCCAAATTGTATTTTTAACACATGAGTGGCATGGAAGAATTATTTATTGATGACTATTTGACTTTTATATTATCAATCCATCTCCATTATCAAAGGCATATGTAAAAAACTTAAGTTAAAAGCAGAATATCATTTTTATAATATTTCTTTATGTAATGACTCCAGTTTCGTGATTATTTAACGAACATAAAATTGTAACAAACAAGTTAACAATTGTTGACTTGTATTGTATATATTTGTATGTTCATATTGTAATCGGTATCGGGGTGTTCGTTCAAGCAAGCTCAATTACATAAAGTATACGACAATGCACATTGTATATATAAGTAATTCTACATTTCATTTTATATTTTATTTATTTTCTATTCTGTATTTTATGTTAATTTAACAGCATTCACACAAATTCATATTCTCAACGGTTCAGTTCTTGAAATTTCGACGTAAGCACAGAGCCGGCAGTTTCGCCAACTCTGCCGCCTCAGTTCCTCCTTCCGAGATCATCTTCAATTTGCAGGACGCAAGTTTCACATTTGTTACGAACCTAATCCTTTAACATACATGCAAAATTTTACTATTTAATAACATGCATTTTAATGTAATACACTTCAATTATTAAACGCAAATCTAACATTTGTCATAATGTTACCTGGCTTCTGATTGGTCAGTTTTATCTTGAGCTGCCAAGCGCGCCTGGCCCCCAGTCAGCCGTTACAAAGAAATTCACTCTTCAGTCAAGCACCGTACGATGCGGACCCACCGCGTCGCTCTCTCTACAGTGTACGACGCAATATTGTAAATACACGCCTTGTTGGAGCAAGGAAGCTGATATATATATATATATATATATATATATATATATATATATATATATTGAAACGAATTATTATCTTACAATGATAATAACAAATCATTACAAATTTCATCAAATACATCAAATTACAAATCATTACAAATTTCTGAGAATGAGGAACATTTGAATTGCGCGGTAGCGGCGGGCGCGCCGATTGAGTCGGGCGCCGGAATCGAGTCAGAGAGGAGAACCGAAGCGCGAGGGAACCACGAGACGGGCCGGGAGTGAAGCTATGGCTGGGTAATGAAAGGACGGTTACTAGAGGTGTGAAAGAAAAAGGACGAATAGTGGTGAAATCTGGGACCATCGAGAATGGAAGGCATCGGGAAGGACAATGCGGTGAAAATTGGTATGTAGTGAGCTAAAATGGTTGTATTGGTGAAGTGAAGAAAGGACAATATCGGCGCACGAAGACAGTCACGTGGGCGAAGTGCGGAGCAGTAGCGGCACGTGGATTTCTGTGCGGCAGTTCACCGTTAATGTTGGTGTA
Organism: Acheta domesticus; assembly: GCA_031308135.1. Lineage (NCBI taxonomy): Eukaryota > Metazoa > Arthropoda > Insecta > Orthoptera > Gryllidae > Acheta > Acheta domesticus. Next base: position 217,762,028 of record JAHLJT010000631.1, on the reverse strand, counting down.
TGTGTCTTAGTGATCAGGTGGGAACAAAGGCTTAATCGGAGTGAGGAAGATTAATGTTAAGTGTGTCAGTTTAAAAGTGCTAAAATCTGCGTTGACAAGGCAAAGCATGTGGCGGACACAAGGAGAACATAGAGTAAACATAGCTGGGCAGCATTAAACAGCCAACTGTAAGGCGTGGACGAAAAGAGTTATTACGGACAGCGAGTTGAGAAGCATTGGCGGGCGACGTGTGGCGAGTCCGTTGTAGCGGCGGTGTGCGGCGGGATCGCGGCGGCAAGTGTTGTGCTGGGAACGGCCACGAGCGGCGAAGGCGGGCATCGGAGCACCGGGAAGCGAGCGGTCCCTCCCCCCACTTCGGCGTCCAGCAACCCGACGAGTCCCGAGCACCCCCGGCGCTACGCGAGGCGTCGCCTCGTCGGCTGACTGCAGCCACAGAGTAGCGTGGCCTGGTCCGGACGTGCGGTGTGGGTAAGAACAGCCGGGAGAACATTGGGAGGGGGGTGAATAGGTAACAGGAAGCAGTGATCTGTAGCAAAAGCCCCACAGTTGTTAAAATTATAAGAAATGAATGGAATTCCAGGACAATAAAGAGTCAATAAATAGGAGGTTGTCTATAATAGAAAAATGTTAGAGCAGACGCTTTGTGAGGAACAAAAACCACCAATTTTGTGTAATTAATCGATCAATAAAAAAATCATGTTTAGTCCGATTACCCTTATGTTTCCATTGATGAGAATAATTGAATCCGGAGCCCATTCCCGGGAAAGAATCCCTGTCCCCTTTTACTAATAATTATTGTGAAGGGTCAAATTCACGACTCGTTTCAATATATATATATATATATATATATATATATATATATGTATATAATTTCAGTGTATTACCTAACAGAAGCTTTGCACATTTCTATCTGTACTTCATGTTATTCTATTCAGCTGGTTTCTACCAAGCTCGCCAGGTTGCGACACGTCCCGGACGCTTCCTTCAGCAGCGCCGAAGTCCAGCCGGCGCGATGCATGTCCCAACCTGTCGCAGGGGCACCGCCCCCATTGCCATCAGCGACTGTGCGTCGCACCCCTCAATCACGTGACTTGTTTCTCACGCTCTCCCCGGCGCGCTCACAAAATCAGTTGGCTCAGAATCGTCCTCGCGGTAACACGTATTGCTACTGTTCCGCATTTCCACGCCACTCCTGCGAACCGACACGCGTTGCTTCGCAGCTACCAGTTCTCCGCCCCGTATCACGATCTAAGGTGCCGAGAGGAAACTATATTTTAATTAACAATTATTCGTCTCAAATTTGTCCTCGGCTCAAATTCATCCTGCTGTCCCGTCCAGCAACTCCACGCCACTCCTGCGAACCACCATCCGTTGCTTCGCAGCAATCAATTCTCCGCCTCGTATCACGATCTAAATTTCCGAGTGTAAACCATATTTAATTAACAATCAATTGGCTCATAAACGTTGTCGCATGCAAGTGTTGTTACGCTTCGCAATTTCTGTGTTGTTCATAACGAACCGCTTGACGGTCTCGTAACCATGGATTCTCCGTCTCGCATCACAGTTCAAGGTGGCGAACGGGAAGAACTGCATATCAATGAGTAATCAATCTATCACCTCCACGCTGTGTTTGCCTGCCCTCCGGCCCACCAGCATTAGCACGCGCCGCCTTCACGCTGTGCGTCGCTATGGCACGTGGTCTGCCCTTGCCGACATCCAGCAGCACCGCACGCGAATCCAGCCGGATCTCAGCAATCATCAGCCAGAAACGGGCGTGGGTTCGCGACCCGCCCGTCCTCAATCAGCATGAAACACAAGGCTATGTATTTCACCAGCAGGTGCCATTTTCATCAATTTACAAAAGCATTTGTCTGTCCACATGAGGGACATTGCCAATTTAATTGTGTCAACCCATAACAATTATCACGTGTCAGTTGTATTCCTTTCTTTTTCAATTAATATACGTATCAAATTATTCAGCCTTTCATTCTAACAACTATATTACAATTTACCATTCCATGCAGTCCTGGGCCTGCACCAAATGCCCAGGTGGTCCTCCGAAATTAGAATGAAGAACTAGTTATAAGTAAATTTAGTTTTAGGCGGAGCTCCAAGAGGAATGTTTGGGTTTGGTTCAAAACAATCTCCAAAGTCCACTGTACTCGAACCGCCCCAATCACGCTTTAAACATTGTCGTGCCACAGCTATCGTTAACTCCATACATGATAGTGAATGTCTCTTCCACACGATGTGCAATCTTGCGACTGTGCTAAACCTGTATCACGGTCTCGTGGCCATAACTGTGTTTTTTACTACAAACTGTGTCATGTGCCGATATCTACAAACTGTGTCATGTGCCGATATCTACAAACTGTTAATTTAGTGAACTGCTTAAACATTGCTTGTCGTGCCACAGCTATTGTTAAGTGCGACGTAACAAACATTCCACGTCTCCATACATGATAGTGAATGTTTCTTCCACACGATGTGCAATCTCGCCACGTGCTGAACCTGTATCACGGCCTCGTGGCCACATAACTGTGTTTTTACTGCAAACTGTATCATGTGCCGATATCTACAAACTGTGTTCAGTGACCTGTGTAATTGTTCCATTACTAGCTCACATGGCATACGTATCTTAACACATGCATAATGCAATGATAATTCATATGTAACTGAACTCGCATGCAAGGACACAATTCAATTTGCTTGTGCGTTTGCCTTCCTGCTCCTTGACTGTGTCAACGAGACAATAGGATTGTTATACTGGATTTGGTGGCATTAAATAGCTGATTGTTCTTTTGCAACACGTGCGCCGCCTCCCAGACGCTGCCTTTTGTCCAGCCCCGCCGACCCCCTCTACTCTGGCCCCTGCCAGAACCTGCTCGCAGCTGTGACGTCATAGAACTGGCTGCGTGGAAGTTCGGAGTACATTAAATGTCACGCACATAATTCTTATTGTCAAATCTGACTTCCATTTATCTGTATTCAATGTTAGTTTAGTTATTAATCCTTGCAAGGTGCACCTCCTTTACTGTACTTTGTTAATTTTATAATACAGATATTTAATTCCGTTGCAGTGCTTTCAATTGTGGCAATGAGAGCACTGAAAAACCTTCCTTACAGAAATCCGAACACTGGTGGCTTGTCTGTAAGTATTACCGCCAATGGTCCTTCACTATCAAACGAATGGAAGTGAGATTTCAATAACTCTTATCATAGTCCAGTCAGCAATACATCAACTTCTAGGGGATTTCTCCTCACCTGTCTATCTATATGTTTTCAATTATTACTAACTTTACTCACCCTGTTTAGTAAATTACATACACAACACGTTGCGTTGCCAACGTAACTGGTAATGAGTTCTCTCCCTTACTGCTATCTATTCTTAACAAAAATTCTGTTACACTTCTAACTAAACTAGCCCCCCTTCTGCTGTTCGTCACATAAATTTATAATCGTTAGTTGTCACCGGCTCCGTACGAAAAAACCTCAAACATAGCCTCCGTCGTAGTGCTGCCAGGATCTTAACTAGTTTCTCACGAAACACATTTATGTGAGAGAAAAACTATGTTTGGCAATGATGCCTTCCATCATTTAATTATCAAAAAATTAAATGATGCCAGGTTGCATTCACTTACTTTACATGTCAATATCAACATAAAACATAAACATATTAACCAATACATACACAAAATAACCACGGAAACACAACAAAACATGTACTGAAGTCACGTTAGAAATTTCATCAAAAAATTATTTTCTCTTTGTTACTTTAAAATGGGTACGTCTTTTTAACTATTTATAGCAGAAGTAGTATTGCGACTATTTTACACCATTGGGGGTCTCTCGGCATCCCAGTTTCCATTTTAGTCTGTCACTGCTGTCTTCTGCAGTTAATCCTCTTCTGCCCATTGCCTTCTCTACTCCTTCCTTCCCTGTTCTTTTGGGTCTTCCTCGTCTTCTGTGTGATGTTGTTGTCCAATTACAGAGCTTTAGAGTCCATCGTTCTTCACCCATTCTGTTTAAATTACCATACCTGTTGGCACATACATATCACGTCGTGCCGACGAAATGATCAGCTGCGTTATTTGTTCTTTATTTTACCTAATAGGTTCTCGCGTTGTGACTCCTGTTCAAATGGCAATTCTGACAAAGCAAGAACGTTGGCGTTCGGCGCCCAGCTGTGACTGCAAGGGGCGTTTCTGTGGGTCCGGACTTCGAGTTTTGCTGCTGCATGCGAACGGCCGACACGTCTCGCGTGGGCAGAGCTTTTCTGAGTTGGTTTTAATATCTTTATGAAACCAGTGGGGTTGTTTTGTTTATTTTCCTTTTCTTTCAATATTGATTGTCGTGCATTTTTTTTCTTGATCGATTATTTAAGAATCCTTCATTGCCTGGCATATCGCGTATGTGTGAAAACAATACTCATTGATTTGTTGTCTGTTTCATGTTTCTCATTCGGATGACTGAAGTTCATCGCCGAAAAATCGCATTATGTATCCAAAGGCGCACTTACTCAAGTACGTCCGTGGAACCCGATTATTTTGTTTATTCTTTTGTTTTCAATTCTTGTTTGTTTGTTTTTGGGAGGTGATTGATGTTATTTGTTTTTGCTTTTCTCTCTTTCGCTGTCCCGCATAAGAACGAGGATACTGTGCTACCCAAAGCTTGAAAATGCTCTGGTCCCGCAGGTCCCGGTTCGACGTCGTGCGCGGGCGGGAGTTATGTTGGCCCATACATATCGGATTGGATTCATATTTGGCGCCGTGGCGGGAGATAGGTTTTTATAACAATTTTTGGCCCTTTATTACTAGCTCAGAATTTGCATTTTGAACGTACCGCGTCGGACTTCCCTCCAAACATTCCCTCCAAAACCGCGCGCTGGGGGCTAAAAGAGAGGGTATATAAAATTCTCTTGTTTTCTGTCGAAATTGCATGCGTCCTGCGGTCTGCTCGTAATAGTTTCATCTGTCTTCGACAGGGGGCAGCACTTGCTGGGGTTCCGTCCTAGGCACTCTGGTGCAGAGGAAATTATTAAAGACACACTTGGGCTCCGTTTTAACCAATGACAGCAAACAGCGAAAGATTGAAACACAAATTCAAACAGCGAAACAGGTTTTTCAAAGTAGTCGCTCCGCCCAGTGTAACGAGCTTCAGTGCACTCGCATTAACGTTCCATGAGAACAGTTTAACTTAGCAAGGTTGGCATACCTGTCGCCTTTTAGAAAGCCGTTCAAAGAGCAACCATTTTTCCGCGGGAAACCTTGTGAATGCATGAGTAAATTTGTGGAATACAGATTAAAAGAAGGCATTGCTTTTCATGTGAGACTGAGGTAAAAAAGTTGAACGATTTATTCTCTGATTGCTTATTTCTTTATATTATCTTCTAATTAGAGAGGTACACTGTGTCTTTTCAGAGGTCGAGCGAGCGAGCATACCCGTTCGTCTCGCCAAAATCAACCGATGCGCTCTCCCGAACAATAACCTAAATCTGAAATCTGACCTCTGAAAAATGAGCTATATCGCCGCCTTAACAATACCATTTGAGCCTTATAATTTCAATGGTATCAATAATGTTGAAACTCGCTTCTGTTTTTCTTCTAATGCCTTCGTTTCTTATTTTGTCCAACAATGTCAATCCACAGCTTCTTCGCCAATAGTCCATTTACATTGCTGTGAATTTATTCTCATTACCTTTAGATATTTCCCTATAACCTATAGATATTCTCTAACTTCTGACCTAAATGTGGCCATACTCTCTTCGATAGTCTTATAGAATCTTCTTTTAACATTCTGTTAGCACATTTCTCGGCGCGGATAAAGTTGCAGTGGCTTTCGCCCAGATGGGCGCTCTTTGTGGTCGTCCCGCCAAATTATGGGAGTTCCATGCTGCAGCAGTGTGTTATGTTAACATAAATTTCGCGCGTCCCACTTAAAAAACTAATTAATTAATAAAAGAAGAAATTAATCATTGTTCCCTTGCGCCTCTACGCATGGAGCGCCCTCGTCCACGCGGCTGAAGCCAGGCCACCTCAAGTTGCCGCCGCCGCCGATGCCGACAACGACGTCGTCGCCGCCACCGCCGCCGCCGCCGCCGCCGCCGCCGCCGCCGCCGCCGCCGCCACCACCACCACCACCGTCGCCGCCCCTCTCTCCCCACTGCCCGCCCGCCCGGCTGCCCCCCCTTCCACTCGCCCGGAGAAATCTCGGGGTGTCGTGGGCAGAGGCGTGGCCAGCGGGGAGATCGTGTGCAACAAGGCGGCAGAGGGAGTGACAAACAGCAAAATGCATCGCTGACGACGGAGAGCTAATCCAGCCCGTGGACATTTGCCGTCAGCTAAGGGCATTTTTGTGGGTGCATTTAGACACTCTACTTGACAGATGTGTAAAAAGGATGAGCAGTTTTACTATGAGTGTGGTCTGGTCTGGTTTGAAAAGTCTAGACATGTGTTTATAATCATTATTCATTTGTGCCTCGTAGGCTTCAATACATTCTACAATGTTTATACTAATTACATTTTCTTTACAGTATCAGTCATGCAGCCTCGCTTAGTTAATGTGCTTTTTATTTAGTGTTATCGTTAGTGTTATTTAGTGTTTCATTGTTTCAAGTTTTTTCTATTCTTTGACTCATTCTTCCTAAGAGTTTCGTTCCGTATTAAAGGAAGTAATTGCCTTATGGCTACTTTGCCTTTTGATATTCTACTCTGAATATTTTGTGTAGTACCCCCACTTGCTGCTATTTGAATACCTAGATAGATAACATTGTGGCAGGATTTCAATTCTGGTCCGTTAGGTATACATAGAGTCTTGGTTTCTCCTCCTACAACCAGAACTCTTTATGTAAGTAATTTAAGTACTCTTCATGAAATTTTCCTAACATATACAAAACATCATCTTCGTCCTCAGCGAAGATAACTCGATCGACTGCATAATTAAGAGAATAGAGCATGGAATCGTCAATTTTTACACTCATTACACTCATTTTTACACTCATTTTTACACTCAGATTACAACATTTTCTTCTCCAGTTTTTTAAAGTGTCGTTTAAATATAATTTAAACAGAGTGGGAGCTATTCAACACCCTTGCCGTAAGCCTTTATTTACAGAAAGTGGTTCAGAAAGGTTTCTTCCAATTTTAACCTGGCTTACATTTCTGCTGTATAGGTCTTTAACAGCTTTCAATAAGTACTCATTAACATCTTGTTTCATCATCATCATTCAATTAACATCTTGTTTCTCCATTGCCATCCAGAGTTTATTTAATGGAATTGTGTTGTAGGCTTTTCTTAAATCTACAAATACCAGGTCGGTTTCTAAATTATGGGCAAGTCGTTTGTCAGTCACTAGTCTGATACTAAATATATTATCAGTACACGAGCGTTCAGCTCTGAAGCCGCTCTGTTCTTCCACATCTACAAGATTCATTTCAAGGCGAAATTTTAGTATTTTTCCATACAACAGGCCAATACTACAGAGCACAGTTATACTTCTGTAATTCCCACATTGTTTTCTGTCACCTTTTTTGTATATGTTTGAAATATAACCTTTTCTAAAGACCTCTGGCAGCGTCTCTCCCTTCATACATCTTCATGGATAGCTCTTACTATTCCATCATAGAGAGATTAAGTAGTTGTGTAATCTATATTTGATAGCTTTCCACTGAGTCTGAGTTTATATAGAAAATTTATTGATGGGTCAGTTAGAAGATGAAGTTTATATTTCGGGATTTCTATGTGTCTTGAATATCAGTTTGTTGGGTTTTATTCACAAATGAAAAATACAATTTTGACCTAAGCAAAGAATTATCAGAGTTGCATTCGGCACCCCTGTATACTCTGATGTCTTCCACCTTAGCTTTGTTGTTATGTTTGCCAAGTACGTAATCTATGATTGTTCTTCTAATCCATGTAAATTTGTGAATATCCTTATGTTTGAAGAATCCATTCCAGATTTGTAAGCCATATTGTATACACACTTCTATCAGCCTCTTACCATTGTCATTCACAGTTTCCTCGCCGTACCTTCCGACCACATTATTTTGGACTTGCCTTCCTACTCTACCATTAAAATACCCAAGTAAAAATACATATTTTCTATTAGCGATTCCATCTAAGACACTTGTCAATTGATTAAAAAATGCAATCTTCTCTGTTTCAGGAGCATCGTCATTTGGGGCATAAATACCTAGAAAAAAACACCTCTATTCCTTTTATTTTAAAATCAAGTGTTGACATATTCTCATTGACATATGTCCAGGACTTAATAAAGTTTTTATATCGTTTTGATACGGCAATAGAGACTCCTCTCTTTGTTCTAATTTCTTTGTTCACCCTGCTAAATATATGAATGTAATCTTTAACCTCTTCTACGCCTTGACCTTTTTCTTCGTTTCTGACAAGACAGCAATTTCCGCATTCCATTTACTTAGTTTTTCAAATAGTTCTACTCTTTTCAGATTAAGACCCCGTACGTTCCATGTTCCTATATTCATAAATCATTTCCGTTTTTTGTCGTTTCCTGCACATTCCTGTTATATTTTTCCTGGGACACTTAGCGATTCAACATTTTTGAACAGGGGTATAATGCTGGCCCTACGCCCTAACCCCCAACCTGGAGGACCGGAGATTTCTTCTTCGGGGTTACCTTCCCCTAGATAGGCTGGCTTCCCTCCCGTCTACAGAGTCCTGCCCAGCCTTATCCCAAGAGAAGGGAGGGACGGAGTGAGGAGCAGGTGGGAAAGGTAAGGGATTGGGAATATGCCTGAATGGCCTGATGGGTCGTTGAGAGATACCTTCGTCTGACTCCTCCACTAGGGCCAATCCGGCTAGGGAGACCCTACCAGTAGCTATGCTACCGCCGGCATAGCCCCTGATTTCATAGGAGCACGCAAGCTTCCCCGCCCGCACGGACAGTGCTACTACAAGGCGGTATCCCAAGGGGAGGAGTATTTATAATGGCCATTCTTTACTCTTACTACTAATTGTAATCTTGGCTTTGATCAATGTTTATCTTCTTCAAAAAAAGAAATACTAAGAATATGTTGGACTTCCCTGTGGTTGACCTCCTCCTCCATACTTCGCTGCTCCCCGACCGTAGCTAGCCTTCGCCAGTCCGGGTTGCTCTCTTATACCGTCACACACCATAGATGACGCCACCGACTTTCACTGATGCACGAATTGACTATTGTTATACCGCGTACTTTACTACGTAAAATACGTGAAGTTTTGTCTCAGTTCTTCGAAGCAAATTAAAATACAACAGCATTTAAATGTTGCGCACTACTGCAAATATTGTTTCTGCGATATCCTATCGCGCCACTAAAATCTTTCAAAATATTCAACAAATTTTGTATGAATTGTTGCATCTTCCGCACAATATAATAACTCAATAGTCCATTAACGTAGCTAAACTTTTATACTTTCGTATCACCACCGCGAATACAAACACACAACCAGATCCTTTTGCATTAAGTACTTTTCGAAACTCGAAAATCGATGAACTTTGATAATTTTGAAAATTATCACAATTACTTATACACTGTCCGCATGCAATCAAACATAACACCGATTCCCGCTGCACCTAGTCCTTCCACAAAACTTTAAAATAAATACTTTAACAAATTTCAAAAAATATTCTAGCCACGAACACAACGTCCGCATGCACTCCCAACACGAAACCAAAATTCACACTCATTGTTGACTGGATTTTTTATAGTTTCAGCTTCAAACAAAACAACCTCGCCTTGTTAACAACCGTATTAACCAGTGCAAACAAAACAACCGTAATTATTGCCTTGCATACAATTCATAAAATATTTCACTCATTTTACACTTTCACGTTGTGTTACGTCCTAAATTTCATAAAAATTCTAACTGTTTTTATTTTGATCTTCCATTCGAACTTTTGTGTAATACTACGCCCAAACATTTTATTTCACAACTTGACGTTACCTTCTATGACCACGTATTCTGTCTATTGTTTTGCTTCAATTCTAAGTTATGATTTAGAAAAACTTTATTTACATTTTTCCCCAGTGTCCTAAATGTTTGGTTGTACATTCAAACATTTGCCGAAATTATCCTCTACAGTTTCGAAATTTCCAGTTGAATATTCATTCCTTGGTTTTGCCGTAATCTTTAAAAAACATTAATTTGTTCTTCGAATGACGTCACAACTTGTACACTCGTTTGTTCATTGGAAGTTTTCCGTCAACTATGCATTTTCTAATTTATTACTTCTATAACAACAGTAACACGTGGTCCGATTTTAATGAAACAAACTTCAAAATTCTTCTTTAAAATTCTTCCTCAGGGCAGTACGCTCTGAGGAAGGCCTCAATATGTTGCCCGTAACGTCAGCCACCAGAACGATGACGCGGCTCATCCGGATAGCCTAGACCACATGAATTCCGGCCGCGGAAGCCTACGCAATCATATTCTTCTTTAAAATTGCACTATCGAATGTTTATTCCTAAATACATTATTCTTCGAGCATTTTTGTAGTTAAAAAGTCCTATTTACACGAAACGCTACCGTAATTTGTTTATTCTATACTGTGTTCATCATGAATAGTCCCCGTTTTGGTATACTTTAGTTCAGTTTCACCAGGTCTTTTTTCATAAAATGTTTCTAAATCATGTTGGAATGATCCAAGATAGTTCGTTCTTCCTTTTCTTAACAAAAATGAAGTTATATAGTATGCAGAACTGCCAGATCTTTATTTAATTATTACAAATTTGAATTTACTAATTCTATTATTTCTTTCTGCTTACGTGCATAATTTCTTTAGAACAAGTAATGCGCTTTGTATTCCGGTTCATTTTAGATTTTGAGTGCACTGAACACTGAAATACCCTTTATGTATGCTATATAGGCTAGCCTACATGCTATGCAACATTAATGGTTCTCCAGGTGTGCTCACGCTTTCGGAATCACACAGGGGAAGATCAATTTTTTCAGAATGTTTGTGTCATTGTCCATACAGAGCGAGCACATCGTGCAACCACATACTTTGCCCTTCTGAACTCCACATAATGATTCTCAAATCCCGCAGGTCCAGCTTCTATTGCAATTGTCTCAGTTTTTATAACTGTGTGATGATACAAACGTTCAGGTATAGAAAGCGTACTAGATGCGGTAAAGATAATACGTTATGCTTGCCACACGTCTCTCTTAGTCCCACGAGTGGATAATAAATGAAAACAGAGTGAAAGCCTAAGATCAAGCTCGGCACAAGTCTGATGTATCCGACCCTACAAAGCCAAATACATACATACGTACATCGATTGTCGAAATTGGATCCAAAAGTTATGGAAAGAGGTATCAAAAATTGTTTTGAAACTGACGTCCAGAAGGATCAAATCCTAAACTTCCAACTTTCGAAGTTCAGGTTCGAAGAGTTTCTCACGGACGTTGGCTAAGGATGTTCTTGAAGGTTAGTGGCAGCCCACAAATAGATGATGGGGAGGGCGGCTGAGATAGAGACAGTCATTCCACAAAACCGAGTGACAATGATCGGGATTGCTTCTTAATTGCAATCGATTCTACTAGACAAATGAAAATGAAGAGTTCAAGTTGCGATAGAGTCAGTATGCCTCGGTTATAGCGATGTGCTAGCAGCTATATAGCTGGTACAAGCGAAGGAGGCAATACAGTGGGGAGGAGAACTCTTCTCCGCTATAGAATGCCTATCTTGTTAGAATCAGAAGAATATTTGAAATATTATTTCTACGGTAAAACAAAGTTATTTCTCTTTCCATTTTTTTGATATTCCTTTCAATACTACGCATTTAATACTTCATTTCTCCACAAAACTCTATTTCTTCAATCCCTCAAAAACAATTGACATATTTCTAATATGTACGTTGTGTTCCTGAAGAATTTTTGAAATTGGAATGTTCGGTTCAGCATTATCTTTAGTCATAAGGGCATGAAAACAATCAAAATTGTATAAGTCGAACAGTATGTCATAAATTAGCTATTGAATAAAAAGTGTACTAATTTTTTTAAAGTAATAGCAAAATATCCTAGCACAAATTAATATTGTTTGGTGATAAAATGAAAATCGTTACAAATACGAAAACTTTTTGTATTGTAATGGTGTGATTTAAACGAGTTTGATATTTAGATCCTAATTTCAGTACTAACAAACGCTGACCTTAAACGGTAAGCATCATAGGGAGTATCATCTCATTTTTAGGGGAATTATAATTTGTATATTGTAGGCATGAGACAAATGGATTCTATCCAAGTGTAAATGTCGAAAAAAGTTCGAAAATTTGTTTTCTCTAATACAAACTATATATTCATATCAACCTAGAATGTCCAACCATTTTTTTTTTATTTTTTCAAGAACCTATAATATTCAGAGATTTTAAATTATAAGCTATAAACGCAAATGTCAATCTAATTTCATTTAATTTTAAGATCAAATTAGAAATTTTGCATTAGTTGTAAAATGATTAAAGAATCAAAACTTCAACAACGGAATCAATTCCCTCTCTTTATCCACAAACCTCCATCTTGTGGCAATTAACTTGAAACATATCTAGTTGGATAAGTACGTAGGAGCGCCTCCTTTCAAAACAACTTTATTTTAAACAGTGTTTTCAACTGCACATATACGTCAATGCAGTAATTTATTCTGAAAATTATATCCAGCCTGATTAGCTTTTATCATCAATCGCGCCGAATAATGGGAGAGAGACAAGTAGTATTTCATATCTGTATTCTGCATCGCATCACGTAGATCGACAAGGTTATCGCCTAGCTCAATATTCAGGCATCTCGCTTAAATACACAAAATGCGCGGGAGGAGTTCAAAGAGAATATCCCTCTGAGGGAAGGGACAGTTATATCCAGTTCACATATTGATTTCGCAAAATGAACCCGCACAGTTCTGCAATCTGGTTCTAACGAGATATTGCTCTCCTCCATTTCGGCCAAAAAGAAAGACGCTCTTAGCGGAAAAAAACTACCCAAAAAGTAATTATATTCTTCCTTCCAAAAACGTTTTGTTGGAATGTATGCAAAGTAAAGACATGTCGATATTGGAAAATCTCCGCAAGAGTTATTTTCCTTAAAATCTTTTGAATATTATTTTAGAGGCAAAGTAACAAATTCTGAGACTCCACTTCATTTTATCCTCGTCATTTCGACAATCTTAAAGGATATTGGTAGATATCTATTTTGTATAATAGTACTTATGATAGTATTCTATTTGTAATGAAAATATAGTAATTCAACCAAAAAAATGCAAAAATCAAGGTTCAATTTGCATACAGAATAAAATTAACAGACCAATTCATATTTGGCTTTCAAGAAACAATATGCATTTCTATCAATATTTTTGAAACAAGGTAATAACTTGGAAATCTTAAAAAAATTTATAGACGACATTAAAACCTATTCTTGGACACTTTCTATAATCGTCACTCAGAGTGTATTTCATTGTTGAAGTTTTATTACACAAGCAAATAAAAATCATTTTAAATAATTGGGTATTCTGTTCTGTATTTAACACCGATTTTGTAATAATAGATATATCTATTATGTACATTTCCAGATTATATTCCTTATTCATTAGAATTGCCGTTTAAATCTCATTAAATAAAAGATTTAATGGTATAAAAGTCCTGAAAATCTTGAAGAATTAGGAAATCTACACCAGCAAAATGCCAGATAAAAATAAACAGAAACATAGGTTAATGAAATGAAATAGACTCGTTGAACCGGAACAGAATCTGTGGTCCTGAAATTCCACACGTAAATTCCGAGAAACGACATCAGCAGGCAGTACCACTATTCTTCCATGATACCACTCCCAACGCTTAATTGACATCTGAGGGCATTCATTCACATTTCAGTGGGCCGTGCCAAGCTCTCCATGGTTTCGAAATAAGCCTAAATTATTCGTTGGTGAGCACGTGCACAAGGGGCATCTTAAAGCATCACACTCCACTGTAGTGAACAAACCGAATGCGCATAAGCCAGCGATTTGCACAATTACTAAAGACACATCGACATGCGAGCATTGGCGATCGAGTATGTATTCGTCATCACTGGGATTACACGTTGTTAGCTGATATTTGTATGACTTCTCAGAAATGAAACAGCATGGAAATTTCACGCTCCAATTCCATCCTCATTGATGATGGCTACGAGTTGTTTTTCTGTGTAGTTCAAATTAATAAAGACGCGTTTTAATGATTTAGAAGTCCTGCACCATTTTTATACCCTGAAATAATTATAAAGGTGCATATGACATATTTCTGATATAAATGTTCTACAAATACACAAAACTAAACGGAAAATGTAATAATGACGTAACAATATATTTTTGAAGGAACCGATCTTAAAAATTCTTGTAATAAAAGGGCTTATAGTTTGCTAATTATGTATTAGAATTGGAAGCATAATCTAAAGAGTGGTCATTTGTATAATTTTGATTTCGGTTTCCCTACTTTCCAATAGAATTTAAGTGTACAGAAGTGGTAAAGCTGGTTCACAACAGTCTGGAAAAAGATTATTTTCCAGAATTAAACCTTTCACTTTTTCTTCACAGATTCAAATGCTGTTCTCTGCTGTTTCCTTGGATACGATAAGGGGACATACTTGATTTTCAGTCAAAAATAGTTTTTTTGTGTTTTATTTTTTATAAATATTCGTCATTTTATTACTTTCCCGTATACGTACGTATACACGGAGTGATATATACGTAGTGTAGGGAAAGTTATGTAATGCTGCGCGAAAAAATGGCCAATTTTCCGGCGGAAAAAAAATTCATTGCCGGGCCGTAAAAACGAAAAAGTGGATAACACCAGTTGCTAAATTACGAAAAAACATCCCCTAACACGTGGTGTAGCCAGAAACCCTGTTTTCTAGGTCCTTTATACCGAAAAACCAATTGAAAGGAAAACGTCCGTCTGTCTGTAAACACTGCTAGCGCCTAAACCATACGTACGATTTCTTCCAAAATGGATATTCCCCGGTCGATCTGATTCTAGTCAAAGCTTTGAGATTTTGAAAAAGATTCTTCAAAATTTGGGGCTACTTCATATGAAGCCCCCCCCCGAGGTTTTCAAAATTTTCTCAAAAGGGCTCCAAATTTTTTCTTTACATTTCTTGTATGAATAGAGTAAAATACACTTATTAACATGGATAGGTCAGATTTTCACGAATAACTCTAAATTTTCGAAAATTGTGAAAGTTTGAATTTTTTTCGGCGTCTTTCTCCAAGTACAAAATGGAAGATAGAGATTTTTTCTACAAATAAAATTTGTTCTGCATATTGAGTTCTTTCATAAAGGTCATGTAAATGTTTTTCAAAATTTTAGTTATTTTCGTGCAACATTGCGTGCAAAATGTGCAATTTTAAAAAAACTTACAAAAACAAAATTTTTCTCAAAAATGGCTCCATATTTTTTCTTTAAACTTTTGGTAGGCTAATGGTAAATGTACTCTATCAGATGCCATAAAAGCCATATTGCTCTATAGGTTAGTTTTATCAAAAATTACAAAAATGTAAAATTTTTCACGTGTTTCTCGCGTCGATAATATTTACATTAGCGACGATTTGTTCACATTATTATTTTACGAGTACATGTGCTTTAAATAATGTTAAGTAAAGTTTCTCGAAAACACAACCGTTTTCTGTGAAATGTAGCTCAAAATTTCGCATTTTCAGAAACGCTCAAACGCCATTTTCTCAAATATGGCTGCAAATGTTTTCTTCAAACTTTTGTAACGGATAGTGCTAATTACACTTCTGTGGTACTAGCGTCAAGTTTATTTTGAGTTATTTTTTTGTTTTTTCAATAATTACATAATTGTACTTTTTTTCAAAGATCTCTCACAACTTTAATATGCACATTACCAGCAATTTGTAAACATTATTATATTTGTGAGTGTAAGTGCTTCAATTAACTTCAAATAAAGTATTTCAAAACTCAAACATTTTCTGTGAAAATGGGCTTCAAATTTCGCATTTTTAGTAGCGCTCATCTTCTCTTAAACGGCACATAATTTTTAAAAGAAAATTGCCGTTTATGACTAGCTTTTGTCTTCTTTAATATTTTAAAATTAATGTTTCCGTTCTACCAATAGTAAATCGAAAAATAACAAAAAAATTTACTTTTGGCGGTGATAGATGACAGCTGGCAAGAAAGAGTTTGTGGCAATTCCGAATAGCTAGCGAAGACCAAAGGAAATAGAAAACTAATACGGGAAAGTCTGTGCCATTCTGTAGCACCACTAATTTATACTAAATTGACCTTTTCTCAGATTACATGTGTAGTTGAAAATGAAGTTGAAAATGTAGTTGAAAATGATTCATAACATCAAAACCTTAAAATAGTATGTGGGTGTTATAAAACCTGGCAAGAATCAGCTCGATTTATAATATTATTTTACGAGTCAAATTGGGATTTTTCTGTGTAGGTGTGTAAATTGTAAATTCATTTTTAAGTAACTGATGATCATATTTAAACCATCAACTATTTTACTTATATTCACATTTTTTAGGTTATAGACCTTTAAACTCTCTCAGCAATATTTATGAAGAACATTTCAGTACTTAAAACTACTATACGATATTTTTGTTTCATTAAAATGTGCGTGATAAATTTTAATAAAATACAGTGCATTTAAAGTACAAAACAATTTATGATTTTAAAACATGTTAATATAAGTGCGTAATATTACTAGTTTTTTATTCAATGCTTCGTATAATCTTAATTCTTACTACAAGTGTAAATTACATATACTAAACTTTAATAAAAATACAGATTTCCCCATTTGCAAATTCCCTCTCCACTGTATATTAAATAGATGTGCTCTGTGAGCAGAAAACCTTCATTTTTTTCATTCAAAATCAATTTCCACTTGAAATTATTGGCATTTCGTCAGAGAAACGAGTTATCTTTCAAGCCTCATTGAAGTTCAAAGTATATCTCAGATCACAAAACGTAAAAAATAATCTGTCTGGTTCACTTTTGCAGATCCATTATCTACAACTCGTTTCAATAAATGTATCAGTAAAGTAATAAATCATGATGGAAGTGTATTTTTTGCACTTATAGCTTTAAACGTATATCTTCAATCGCTGTATTTTCGCTTCTCTGTCTTCTTCCCCTTCTGAGTCTGCTTTATCCGTTTTCTCACCCAGAGAGCTGAGCATAACCGTCTTCAACGGGCTCGGGAACCCAGTTATTAGGTGTGTAAACTACTAAACAACTCTGCCTATAACACTAGGGCTATAACTCTGGTTATAAATACTGCACCGAAGTTAAGCCATTTCCTTTCAAGGAGAACCCTTGAGAGATGCACGTTTTCTTTAAAGCAAACATCCCAACGACCAACAATGCCACTCTCAAACGCTTTCTGTATTTTTATAAATTTCAAGAGAGCGTATGCTTTTTGCAGACAATTTTATAGACTCTTCAAGAAGCAAAGGATTTTAGCAAGCACATTAACGTTAATTTTGAACATATAAACGGAAGAAAAATCAAATATAATGGGTATATATTCAAATAATTTCTCGTTTCCGGATGATCGTTTCTTAAGGTACGCATATGGCATTCGCCT
Source organism: Acheta domesticus (assembly GCA_031308135.1). NCBI lineage: Eukaryota > Metazoa > Arthropoda > Insecta > Orthoptera > Gryllidae > Acheta > Acheta domesticus. Next base: position 217,744,439 of record JAHLJT010000631.1, on the reverse strand, counting down.
GATATTTATAAAAACACATAAAACTTCCGATTAGGGCAGCTAGCAGCTAGAATTCTCCTTCAGACAGCGACTGAATTTGTCCTATGTATCTAGTGTGGAAAATGCGCTATTGTCGGGAACATGCGTCACTGTCTATGTATCAAAATGATCATTAAAAATTTTAGTACGTCAAAAAACCAACTTACATAATATTAGAATACAAAATTAAATCCATCATTCTTTTGTGGAATATTCTCTTGATTGTACAATTCATCTCTTTCAAAAGATTATATTTTCAATACCTCCAACAATCTCAATTAACGATCAAAGCTACGCTACAATTTATTTACACGTTTTGTGCAATAACTCTGATTGTACACACTGCTCCAAAATTAAGTCATATCCCTTCAAGGAGAACCGCTACGAAGAAATATATATTTAAAGACAAAGAGATGGAAATCGTAAGAATTCGCATGTCACGACGTTGCTCCTTGTCCTTCCAAACACCTCACAGAGAAATAGAAAATGAACTGGGCCATTCAAATATTAATTTCATGACATCTTTTTAGAGCTATTATGTGTCATCTTACTGATTCATTTTCCCTCAAGATTACTATATCCTAGATCTGAGTACAAAAACCCTTATTCATTCCGACATTCATTAAAAAAAATCTAAAATGTCAATAACTCTTTAAACTCTATCTTACACAAAATTTCGTCAGGGCAGTTTCTCGGAGTTTTGCGCATTTTTGACACACAACCTAAGAATAAAGATACTTGGAACACAAATAGAATGCCATATAGCGGTCATTCAGAAAGTAGTAGGTACACAGGCAAAAAGAATCCAGTTAAGACGTTTCAGCATTCTACGTAAAAACGTGGTGGAAAGTCAATATTAAGAGGACTCAAAGGCGTTTGATATTAATTGCGGAGGGTGAATCCCAAATCCTCACCGTTCATTTGAAAACGCGCCAGCGAAGCCAATAAAATTACTGATGTTTTGACGAGCAAACTGAATCAATCTACCTTAGCAATCGCATGTGCAACTTCCTGAATCGCCGCTATCTATACATCATATTCCACATATGTTTCATAATTCTACATACTTCAGGTGTTTGTCAAAAAGCTTCCAAATCGCATCCAGTGTGAGGATCACTGGCGGATCCAAGGGGGGCATGGTGGCCATGGACCCCCTTAAAGGCCTAGAGTTTTCGTTTGTTACCTTCTTTTATTTGGCAGAATTGATTTAAATATTTATGTTACAATTATGTAATTATTTAAAAATAATATTGTGTAGTAAAATACATACTTTACAAAATTAATATAAATCTAGTAACAAATGTTTATTATTTGATAAAAATCTATGATGCCCTCCTCCAAAATAAGCGGCTGGTGGGGATTATGAAACATTTCTGCGCATTGCTGAGAGTGTATGGCCACTTGGGTACTATGGAAATCAGTTAACAATATAGTATAATGCATTAGCTTTGAGTCAGCATTGCCACTTCCTCTGTAGGTTTATCTCACCCTTTTAAGTTTTCCGTCCCGACAGTGGCGCATTTTCCACCCTAGTTAGGTCTAATTCGGCCGCTATCTAGAGGAGAATTCTAGCCGCTAGTTGCTTTAATCGGTAGTTTTTTGTGTTTTTTTTTTCGATTAATTTCAGGCGAATGGCGGTGCAGTACCCTAAGCAACGGGCCTTAGACCGCGCGCGATCTTTCCGTCCCATTCCTTTTCCTATTCCAACCTCTTACTTACTCACACTTACACGCGACACACTACCACCCATGCCGGGAGGCCGTTCAGGAGCTTAGAGGTTGTCCCTGCTGCGGTGGTGCCCCACTGGAGTAGATAGCTGTAGCAGGAATCACCCACAACCTGACACATAGTTCGATGACGGATCTCACCATTCAGTGAGAGAAGGACACCGTCATCTCCATCAGCCGCCATGAAAATCAGTCACTACACTAATGGGACTAATGTTCATAACAGTCGACGTGCCTCGAAACATTAATTATTCCGTCTATCAACTTATCCAAGACCTGGAAACCATTATTCCGTGCCTGGAAACATAAATCATTCCGTCTATCAACTTATCCAAGACGTGGAAACATTAATCATTCCGTCTATCAACTTATCCAAATATCAAATTTGTATTTAAATGTATTCACGCTTTACAGAACTTACGCGATAAGCTTTGTCGGAGTCTTACGGTCTGAACGCTCAGTATTCAAGCAGGCAACGCGCGCCAAAGAGAACGGATACGTCAATAAGCCAGGCGGCGCAGTGCTCAACGGAAGCGGAAGGCGAGGCAGCGAGTTCGTTCCAACGGCCCTTCACGGAAAGACCCAGAGCCAAGAGTGGAGCAGAAACAGTCAGAATATGCGTGAAAGAGCTATTTATTTATTTTATGGTTTATTTTGTGGAGAATCGGGCTTTGGATATAGTATTCGCTTACCCCTGAATTCGACCCAAACTTTCTGTGAAGCCTACGTTCAGCGTGGATCTAGGGCAGTCCTGCACAGCATTTTGCACTTTCACTAAACTCAGGAGCCGCGTGCGAGCAACTCGGGTGTAAATGCGAAAATCGATGAAGGGTGAGGATGAGACTCATTCTAGGAGTGGGGACCACCAATTAGAATGAGCAATTTGAACCATAGCGCGTAAATTGAGAGAGAACATGACGGCCCCATACAGTTATGGCGGCGGCGGCAGTGACGGCCCCATACAGTTATATGGTCAACAAACATTTCAAATACAATACAAATGGCAATATATGATAGTGTGATATGTGAAACTACAAAGAATTATACATATAAGATTTGGACACCAAGTGTAATAATTGCTTGTAGGGGTGATATTGTAATTCATTTTGCTACGATGTATCACAAATTTAATGTTTTGATAATCACAAAATTATGTAACTGAATTGTTTTTGTTTGATGATGACAGCAATAAACTATTTTTCATTAACTAGGTTTAATTGTATAAGTCGATCCTATCAAAGCTAAAACATATTATTCTTCAAAAAATCGTGATTATTTTCTGCTCTAATTTCTGTCTAGAGTACATTATATATTTCTAATATGAAATCAACAAACAATATTTTTTCATCAAATTTTGTCATTACGACATTGTATAGAAAATAAATCACTTGGCATTCTATTTAACAAGACCCATGAAAATCTCATTATTGCCCAACATTTCGTCAGAGAGGTTTACTCCTTGATATCTTTTATTCAGATTCATAATGAGGGAAATGGCTACAAATATATGTGCTGCTAAAATTACCCTCCTTGAGATTGCTTATATTTCATTTTTATGTCACTCTTTATGTGAAATATTGTTCTCATTATTTTCATTTTGCTATCATTTGGAGATTATAACATTCCTGGAGAAAAATCAATTATTAAATTATAGTTTTTGGTCGGAATCAAATAATAAAGTTTGAATAAAGGTCATTGCACTTTAAAGTATTGCTTAAGAAACACAATGAGCATCAACTAAAAAATTAAAAAAGCAAATACATACAGTGGTGGATACAAAAGTGGATATACATCAGTGTACAGAAGAACGTAGACAGTAGATTGTGGCCATTTTAGCTTGAAATGCGGGACATCACCCATTTAAGGGTGATTTTTTCCCATTTAATTAAGTGGGAAAATGATTTTACATCATGGATCATTGCATTAGATGCCTCGGCATTCAATCTACGCGTCGCACGGTGGTCTGAACAGGGTCGAAACGCGCGCGTAGGCCCCAAATTTTAATTTTTGAAAAAGGATTAATTCTTGATAAATATCAATTCTACATACTTCAAATTACTAGAAATCAGAAAAAAATAATAATTTGTATGAATGCTTACAGGCTCAAATACGACACCCTCAAAGCCTTTCAACCGAGGAAAAATTAAGCCACTCAAGAAGTGAAAATATACTTATCTTTCATTGTTTATAACTTTTTCCCTAATCAACTTTTCAACTTCTAGGAATTGTATGCGATTTTATTTACCCTTCTAAATATATTACAGCCTTTGCAGTGTCAATTATTTTTACTTTTAATTTATTTACGTCTTACGTAATTAAGGTGTGCAAAAATCTCTTATTCCTTTAACTCAGTAAACTTTCACAAGCAATGACACAAAAACGCCAAAAACACATAACTAAAATTAATATATGTTATTAAGCAAACATTATTAAACGTTTTTCAGTTGAGATCAGCTGCCCCCGTCTGCCCCTCTCAAAATTATGACCGTTTAAAAGTTTACGTTAATGGTGCTTCGAAAGAGCATTATTACCTCCGGACATAATACCGAGAACGTTTACTTCTTGAAAATGTTTAATCTTCTCAACTTTCAGATTTCAATTAATTGCGTAAAATTTTCAATTTCTTTTCAGAAACATTCCTTCTTTTAATTTGCCAAATTTCTTTGTTTTTCGATAAATTTAAACAAATGAAATTGAGTTCTGCAACACTGAAACATGCAATAAGTGAAATTTGATAAGCAATAACATTAAAACCTCTAAAAACATCCCTTTGAAATTAAAGTATGTTATTAAATAAACATTTGTAATTAGTTTTTCGTTGACAACTACCACCTTGGCCAACCTCTTCCAAAATGGCGTCTATTTAAACTGTACATGACGAGGTTCAAAAGAAGCATGATTTTCATTAAGTGATCTTTGAAGGGAAATTACATAAAATAAGTAAAAACACTTCCATAAAATTAATGACTATTATTAAATGGACATTTGTTAATGTTTTTTCGTTAACAACAGCCACTTCTGCTGGCCCCTTTTAAAATGGCGACCGTTTAAAGTTTACATGACGAGGCTTGAAAGAATGTGTCATTTTCGTTCATTAAGTCAGTTATGATGGGCAATTACACGGAAACATCCAAAAACATTTCCATGAAATTAATAACTATTATTAATTGGACATTTGTTAATGATGTTTCGTTTACAACAGCCGCCTCGGCTGGCCTCTTTAAAATGGCGACCGTTAAAAATTTACTTGAGGTTTGAAATAAAGCGCCATTCCCGAAACTAAGTGATTTTTGACGGACAATTACTCAATAACAACTAAAAACATTTCTGTGAAATTAATAATTATAATTAATTGAACATTTTTGATGTTTTTTGTTAACAACAAACGTCTCGGCCTGCCTTTTTTAAATGGCGAGCGTTTAAAGTTTTCATGACGAAATTTGAAAGAAAGCGCCTTATCCAGAAGTAAGTGATTTTTGACGAGCAATTATACAAAACAACTAATCACACTTTCATGAAACTAATAAATGTTATTAAGTGGACATTTGGTAATATGTTTTTGTTAACAAAAGTCACCTTGGCCTACCTTTTGAAAATGGCGAAAATTTAAACTTTACATGACGAGCTTTGAAAAAAGACCCATTTCAATTAACTAAGTGACCATCAACGAGCAATTATAAAACAACATAGAAACACACCTCTGTGAAATAAATATTTGATATTAAGTGAACAATTGAAAAAAAATCGTCACCCGGAATTGCCTCTCTCTGTGGAAGTGCAGTCAGCAGTCGAAGCGTCAGCGCTGGATGTCATGCCAGAGGTGCCATAATAATAAATAAAAAACAATATAAATTAAGTGGAATATTATTATTTCACGTCTAGAATATGTTTCCTTAGATTCATACTCAAAAAGCATTTTAAAGTCACTAAATAAATAGTTAACTTAACATTCCATGCGCGCGTTTCGACCCAATTCAGACCACTGTGCGCCGCGTCGTGACGCCAGGCTTCTTCCCTCCCCGCAAATCTTCCTACACGCCACTATTAGCACTTCCGGCGCTATTGCAGGAGACGGTCGGCTCGTAAGTGCAGAATGCCCGCGGGAGTAGGCGTTGTGCAGATCTGATCTAGGGGATTCGAATCAGCGCGCCTCGTGAGCGTCTCCTAAGGGCTGTCCATAAATTACGTGAGGCCTACAGGTGGGGGCAGTGGATCAAGCAAATCTCACCTTATCTTACGTGAGGGAGAGGGGGGTCTTATATAATCACATTTTTTTGCTAAAATCAGTTCTAAATTGCGAGAAAACGGAGACACGTTAAGTAAAACACGTTTCTATTCCAAAGTGTGACTAAATCTTGCACAATAAATTTTATCACAGTTATGTGAATGCTCCAATAAGTAGCATAGTACAAAATAATCTAACAAATCATGCTCTATGACCTCTCTTGCCAAAGTGTACGTGGTGATCTAAAACAGAGATGCTGCAGTACATGCGGTCTCTACTTTTCATCCAGGACAAGAGCTGCAGAGCACCGACATGCTGTCCACATTGCACCAGCACGCAAAATGCGACCCTCACAGATCGTAACACGTTGAGCTACTGAGCCGTCTGTGTGAACGACAACGGTTTAGAGTGTTCGAATCACAGCGAAGTTGAAGGAGCAGATGAAATGATGTAAAATAATATGGACTTAAATATAACTGAGGCAAATTATGTTGTTTAGATAAATCTCAATGCAATCAATGGCAAGATACCGTATTTACATTAAAAATATGCATTTTCAAAAATCTCACTTAAGATTAGAAGGGGGGAGATTGGGTCGAACCAAACCTCACGACATCTCTCCAAGACGGGAGAGGGAGTCAAAAAATCGCGAAAATCGCCTCACGTAGTTTATGGACAGCCCCTAAGGAGCCTAAGTGTGATCCTCACTTTCTCTGTGAAAAGTTGGAGTCAGTTAATATCAGAGCTTTCCGGTAAACAAATTTCTGGAAGGATTTAATTTTTCCGGGCATCTGCCAGGGATCCTTTATAAACCAACAAGTACGACATGGTCCCTGTGGGTCATTCCCCCACAGCCCTTCCCTAATCCACGCGTCTCAATCAGGATGGAACCCGCGCTCCGAGGGATCAGAAGCCACTAACCTAACCACTCGCTCACCGAGGCGTGCCGTGAATGAGCCATAACAGTGTGATAGGCAGTCCTCAGAAGTATACTCCGATATGTTGATGACAAGTAAATCTTTTAAATGTAATGAAACACGATTTTGTTTAACCCATTAAGTACCAGCGTCCTCAATTAAGGTTAGTGAACATTTTTAATTTTTCATTACATTATAATTGTTATTCCCCACCACATTGTTGTTTGGCAACACCGTAAAGCTTCATTCAACAAGTATAAACGTTTGTTATCGTTCAGATTTATATTCTTGTAATTTTTATAGCTTTCTAAGTTAGTACATTTTTACTTTGTTTGTGTTGATAAAACATTTTATTATATCTCCTTTTCTAAATTTAGGAGAGTTGTTTCACTGATTACATAGTGTTAGTTTTAGTTATAATACTCTCTGCGTTTTAGTTCGTACTTTACGAAGAATATAAAATTGTGCAGTTATATGATTCCAGGTTTTCGAGACGTGGATTTTTAATACCATCCTCATATGAGGATGCTGAGACTTAATGTTACACAAACTTTCATGAAGTGAAGAACATTTAAAAAAGACGGAATTTGAATTTCAGGCTTTTTTTCGAGGAATGATGGAGGGAAACAAATCTGAAAAATGAGAAGTAGTACATCTTTAGAACAAATTTTGACTTTATTGTTCCTAGTGTATTGTGCAATTTTTTATAAAGCTGCCTCTCAAGGCCCGTCTTCACGATGGAATATATCGCGGCATTTCGCGTCTTTCTAGATGTCGCATGATCGCGACCGTATCCAGCACTGCTTGATCATGCGACATCGAGCAGCACGACCGAGAAAGACACGAATTGCCGCGATATATTCCATCGTGAAGACAGACCTTGGGAGGGAGCTTTATAAAAATCGCACTATAAAAGTTTCAAGATTCGGCAAGAAAGAAAGGGAAAGGATTCAGCTCAGTCAACCAGCTTCTCTCCACACTTACAAAAGTACATGGAAGAAGTTTATCAAAATGATTGGCTTCTATAAAAAATCACAAGAGCCTTTTGGAGAAATTTTTTGGGGGTCTTATTTACTAGAATCGTTGACATAAAGGACATTTATCAATACTTTTATGTGAGTTTCTGAGGATAGAAGAACCAGACATTTTTATTGTGGTTAAAGGTTATTTTAATATGAACTTGCATAATACAAATAAAAAATGTTAACAAGAAAGTACCCGCCCCCAGAACGTCAAGCTAAGCGAGTTACTTAATATCGGGCCAAAAGAGCCATTTTTTAGTTTAAATGGCCCAAAGGAGAATCTACGTACCTATTTAAAGTAAGAAAATAACATCACAAATATGTGAAAGAAACAGGCTAAAAATAATTCCATTTAGAATCAAGGGAAAATTAAGTTAATTTTATGTATTCAATTTCTTTCTTTGGGCCTTTACTTGAGAGGCTTATCGTCATACTGTGACCGTTCATTCTGGTCTTCTCGAGGGATATATCGAGGGTTTTGGGCTTTCTGTGAAATTTTGAAGAAAAACACGACAACATCAAGTGGAAAAACCATTCAACAATATAATTATGCACTTGTTAAACAAAAATACAAAAAATAAAGTTGCCAATACCATTGACTCTTACCACAAAACAACACACAAGCAAAAATAAATCAATGACAAAAAAAATTGATTAGTGAGCAATTTGCGCAAATGCTTCTAGTACCCTCTATCAATTCTATATTTAATTTTAGTACTCAATATTCAATTTTATAAAGTTTATCTTCACTTTTGGTACCTTTACTCATATTTACTTTTAATTTTACTAGTCAATATTCAATGTTATAAAGTTCATCGTTATTTTCTCTCAGATTATAAAAAAAATATTCTCAGTTTATTTGTAGGTAGTACTCCCCTTTATTTGAAGACCATGCACTCGCGACGGGATCCCTTGATGCCTTCTCAGTTGGCCTCCAAGAAAGACCTCGTCCCTCCCGTTGATGCTTGCAGCGTCCAGGCTGAGCGGCGCGGTGTAACGGTAGCGCAGCGGGTGCGCTAGACTTCCGCCCGCCTGCGATGCTCCTTCGGTATGGCAAGGTTACTCCATTCCTCCCGGGAATGCATGTGGATTATCGGCAGAGTAGCGCGGCGCGGTGCAAAGTAAGCGCAGCGCTGCCCGCTGTCAAGACCTTGCAGCGGCCTGTGGTTATGTGGCCTCCGCCGGCCTACGGCGCTCCTGCGGAACGTCTCTTGATTGCAAAACCAGATAGTGGTCACGCGGTCAACTACGGGTTGCGTAGAGATATCGGGCCAAGTAGCTCTACTTTCTCCGAAGAATGCTGGTGTAAACTCGAACAATGTTCTGTATAGAGTCTCTTACATGCGCCACGTAACTGTTCACAAGTTACCTATTGGTGTTTTGCACGAATAGTTTATCTCCGTTGCCTATTCAATCACTAGCACTGAGAAACATTTACTCTCAATCGCGCGACGTAATGGTCCGATAATCTCCCGTCCCATTGTAACAGGCACATGAAAGTTTCGCACTATTCGCGTCCGACTCCGACCGTTGACTCCGTTAGACTGCCTTCTTTTTTCTCCTCGTAAGAGCCACAGCTACCCCTCCCCTCACCTCCCCGCCAGCGACAGTTGATAAGGGAACAGGGGGGGGAGCTCGTAGGGCAGCGCAATCGCGCGGCTGATCTCGCCAACTTTTGGTATTTGAGCGGAATCGCTACAATACTATACATTAGAAGAACTAATATGAATTATTTGTAGGGTCTTTAAAAATAAAATTCAGAAATTTCGTTTGCACGTGAAAATATGTGACAAAATAAAGTATAAATGATTATTTTAGATACATTGTTCTAGAAAACAGATTAAAAATAACTTCAATTTAAATGTAAAATTTATGGTTTTTAACGTTTTTTATTGAATCGACGACTGTAAGCCTCATTTCAAGAACTCCGAATTGAATTTTTCTTTAAAATTAGAAAATAATATTGCTTCTGTACCTGGGCACATTAAATTGAACAAATGAGGCAATATAAAACGAAGAAACTACATTGAATTCTAAATTAGAAAAACCCTCAAACTCCGCTGCATTGAATACTTTAGCATTTGAGAATATTCAAAGAATATTTTACGATTCAAAAGCTATGAAAGTAAAATTAATAAATTATACGGTTTCGATCATATCCCTGCCTCACGCTTTTGTGAATTTTTAGAAATGTTTCAACATAAAACTTTCCACGTTGAACTATGCAACGTACTACAATGTTTTAGATTAGAAAAATGACCAAAATTATTTTTTTAAATAAAATCAAGAGATATGTACCTACTAGATACACAAAAAGATGTTTTGTAAGCGTAGGGATACATTATGTAATTTAAAAACGAATATAACTATTAACGGATAATTTTAAACAATTCAGTAATCAGCATGATTCTGTACTTCAATACCATTACGATGCATCATCTTTAAGACTGTACAATTTAAAACCAATTTTGCAACTTCTGCTAAAAACCTTTTCAAAACTAAACTCACGAACTTAAGTTCCCTCAAGCACTCTCGCAAGCTGTCGGCGTGACAGCCCAAACTCGAGGCTTTCCACTTGTTGGAGGAACTTGTTAATTCTGTGTCCGCTTTAGTACATCTTTCTTGGTAATGTTTCATATCGTCATCGTAATCGGCGTTATGAGTTGGTTTCAACCGCCAACATTCCATTAGTTGCTCGTGAGTATCAAACTTCAAATTTAATGATTCTGCTGCCACCGAAGAGACTAAAGACGAAGTTCTTTGTTTTGCCTGACAACCTATAATTTCATCTTTTGGAAACGGTTATCAAGAGCATTTCAACAGCAGAAATTTCACAGAATTGCTGCGTACTAACATACTTTAGACTTAAAGAAGCTACGAAATTGTTTAAAAGTGAAGGTGCAAGTATCTGTCTCTTTCCACATTTAACGTTAACGTGTCCCTAAATGTAGTAACATACATAGTTATTTATCTTATATATATATATATATATATATATATATTGTAACGAACGTGAATTTCACGTACTTTTACAAGAATAAAACCATTGTTGAAGGCGTTGGTACGATTCAAATAACGCGCGGAACGCACCAGAAACCTGGGAATGCAGCCAGACGACGGCAAGACAGCGCAGCGTTCGGCGATGCACGTAACGGCGTGATGCGTGGTCAGCCGAAGAAGGGCTGTTCCACCCCTCATCGGTGAGCTGCTTAAATACGCCGGTTCGCTGACCATAGAGCCTTCTCGTCAGAAAGTTTGCGAAGTGTGTTTCCCGCCTGAGTTATAATGGTGATAGTGCGGAGTTGAATAACCACGTAGAAATAGTTGTGAATTGTTAGTCGGAGTAGCGACAATAAAAGAACAGTGAATGAACTTGATACTAGTTTGAAAGGCCGAAGTAGCGGCGATATTCAGTCAGTGGTGGTATGCAGTTAGTTGAGAAAGAGCGTAAATTAAATAGACAAGGTGCGAGAACACAGAAAGCAGAAAACAGTTACTAAATGAATCGAGTGCGCGACGCCCATGGATTAAGTTAATCGTGCGGTCGCAAGATTGCAGTCGTGCGAAGGACTAGTGGCACAAGGGCATAAACAAAAATTTGATTGCGGAGAAGGGGAAATCTGGTAGGAGCAGAAGGAGAAGCTGAAACGGGAAGAAGAAATCCGGTACGAGCAGAAGAAGAAGCTGGGACGGAGAGAAGAGGGCCGGGACGAGGAGAAGAAGGAACACGAGGCGTTCAAAGCGCCTGATTACGCGGTTGCGAACGCCAGGGCTGGCGGTAGCGAGACAGCGCGAGGCCGCGCGCACCATCAGCGAACGTCGCGAAGTTGAAGAAGCGAGCCGCGAGCAAGCGAGCAGCGAGCCGCCGGAAGGTAACGGAACATTGGAAAGGGGTGAAGTTTAACGCTGAGGTCGCCGTTCATAGCAGCCGCATGCGAAAGCGGTACCATAGAACGATCGTGAAGTAAAGAATTTAGGTACTGTAGAGAATTCGTTTAGCAAGTAGATTTGAACGCAATTTGATAATGTCATTTGCTCTAAATGCTTTAAGGATTGAACAGTGATATTCATCCAATAAATGTAAAGGTTCTTAAATGTTGTTTAATTATTTAATGTAAATTTAAAGCAAAACAGGTGAACGAAAAGTTTCAAAGATGATAACTACTTGTCTAGTTTCACCTAAGAATAATATGGGTAAAGAATGTTGTGTAAATAAGTGTAAATAATTGAAGTTGATTTGCAAAACCGTGTACGGAAAGTGAGTGATCCCGTGTAAAAATTCAGAGAATATAATTGCTAGTTCTTTTTGTGTTTGTGTGAAGTCACCACAAACGATGTGTATGACAAATGATTTCAAATATATTTTAGTTTGTTATTTGATTTGTTTCTTGTGTTACCCTTCGATTTTCCTTACCGCTGTAGAATCCACTGCCCTGAGAAAAATTCAAGCTCGAAAGAGCATTAAATCTGCGTGCGCCCTTCAGCCACGCGTCGGGTGGCAATTGTTGGGAAAGTACGTTAGAATATATAGAAGTTGAAATATACATGAGGTAAACTCCGACACCGTGTGACCGATCTCCATGAAAGTTGGCATTTCTACGTATTTTTTCACCCAGAAGGTTTATGTGCTGTCAATTGCTGATACCTCTACTACATGGGATTGTAGAACAAAACTAAATATTCTCATTCAAAATGTTTTCTGCCACATTTTGAATCTATGTCGTTAAATAACTCCTAAACGAAGCATTCTAAGGCGTTAAAAACCACAATTCTTAAGCCAAAGTCCTCAAAGAAACTTTTCTTACACCGCAATCTAGAGAATGAGACCTTCGTGAACATTCTATTACATTTTTGTTGGTCCAGCGCTTGTCGACATTACCTCACCTGCTCAGAGACGTGCAGAATCTGCAACTAAATATGAAGGGGAGAGACAGAGACACACAGAGACAGTGAGGGACTGAGGGACAGAGACGGAGAGAGAGAGAGGGGAGAAGGAAGGGAGGGAGCGAGAGAGAGAATGAGATATGGCAGGGGAAAGAGGGAAATAAAAGGCAGAATAACGTCGCCGGTTTCCGTTAGTTGAATGTAGAAACAAAACCAAAAACAATGTAATTGCAAATGAACGTTGAATCAGTCTCACTTTGGTTTTTATTACCGTAGTAGTCCATAAAACACTATTTATCTCAAACCATTTTAGAATTATGTGCATTATTTTCCTCAAACCCTATTTGGGTAATTCAAATGAAATCTGGAATGTATATCGAATTTTCCAAATATACTCAAAATTAAATATTTTGAACTTCGATTTTTTGGCACAAGTACTATAATAAAATTCTGAAATGTTTTAAAAACTTCGATTCCCAAATTTTCAGAAATTACAAAAGTTTTTTTTATTTTTACCAACACTTCATTCTTGAAGTCAGAAATTTTTTAAAGGTAGCAATATTTCTTGAAATCTCACAAAGGATTATCTTCAGAAACGCTAAAACAAAATGTTCTCAAAACTATCTTTTTTTCAGAAGATATCCTACGGAAGTGGTCACCACAGTGCAATGGGCGTGGGTGGAGGTGAGATAACTTAGCTATTTCTGACCTTGATAGACCTTGGACTTTCATATTTCTCGACTAAGTATTTGGTTAAAGACTTACTTCAATTAAAATAAAAAATAAAAAATAAAAAACGGCAGATGGTTTTTAATAAAATAAAATATATTATTTAAATATTGCCCTACAGTATAAAACATTAACCATCGAGTTAAATTTTTTTTTCAATGTTACATTTTACCACATGCCCTGAAGGTAATATTAATTCTGGTATATTTGTTCATTACGAATGATATCGAATGCGAATTATAAAGCCGAAGAAAGTTGCTAGCATTGTTGCTAACGCTGCGTTGTTGGAAGCTAAAACTGTTGAATGTGTGTGTGGATTGTTGGTTCGAGTGTCCGAATTAGCCGGCAAGCTAATGCTGTCCCCCCATGCCTAGTTCAATTCCCACATTTAGGGAGCAGAGAGACATGTGGCGAACATGACGATTCCCTTCACCAGAAAGAGCAACTCTGCCTCCCTTAGCTTTCCATCGTCACACAGCTGTAGAAACTGAGATCTTAAAGGAAAGCTACAAATCTATTTTTGCCCCGACAGGAAATCTATTAGATACCTTTAGATAAGTGTATACAGCAATGTTAATCACATTTTTATCCACTTACACAACACAACTAACATTTTTTCTTCAATGTAGGTGACTGAAAAGTCTCTAGTGCAAACTAGTGGTACAACAATAGAAAATACTTTTTGGTATTATATATAAATCTTGCAATTTTCGAAAAAGTTCAAGAAGAATGGGACCTGCAACATTCTTCTAAATGATCCTTGTTCTGTCTGTGAAAAAATTAGTGCGGTTTTTGAGAAAATATCTTTAATTGCATTAATTTCAAGCCAAAATGACGCAAAACTACTTTGTTTTAAGTGTACTGTAGCATTACCGAATATTAATCAATAAAATAAGATTTAATTTTAGACTATTTTCACGAGTCGAGTACACAGAGGTTTCAAGGAAGCGCCCAGCCCGCCTCCAACCCCACTACCCGGCCCTTCCCCTGCTTGGCGCCGCCGCCGAAAAAGTCACGCTTCCTCTCGGGGACCGTCCGACCCTTCGCCAGCATCGCCCCCCGCGCGGACCGGCCCCGTTTAGCTACGGAACCACCCAGGGTGTCATGTTTTCGATGGCTTGCGACAAATAATTACCACCCCGCCCAGTAGCCAGTCGCTCGAAGTTGCACGTGCACTTCATAAACAATGTTAGAGAGAGAGAGTAAGTGGAAATTTCCACTGAGTTTCTGTGAGGACCGTCGTCTACGATTGGACGAAAGAATTGCTGCTGCGTAGAAATCTTCGGCCAATCTTAAAGAGATTGCTCCAGTTTATGGAAAATTCCGGGATATTTTGGCGAGTTTTGGAGGGAGAAACATATCAGCTGCTTCCTAACACCAGCAGCAAGAAGAGGCTTGTTTTCTGAAGGCAGGAGAGAGCGGAGCTCCGTGTCAGAGAGAGAAAGGGGGGGTTGGTGCACTTCAGGATTTTTCCTGAATCGGCTTTATTAAGTGCCGAGTTGAACAATTTTTATCAGAGAATTTCTTCTGTAGGCACTGGCGCCCGGAAACTAATTATTTAAGTTTTCACCTAGAATTCGGGCTGAAGTGTTCTTTTTTTGAACCGTGCTTGGCTGTTAACGGAAATATTAGAATTTTCATAACTGAAACTTATTCGGCCGAGATATCGATTCGCCGTATTCCGGCGCCGTTCCATTCACGCGACCGTGGCCCAGAAAACTGTCTCTGCCCGTCCCGGCGGCTATTCACGAGCTGAACTTCAAGACATCGTCTCCAACCCGGCCGGAACGTACCTGCTTTGTGAGAGGGACTCCCTTCTCGCTCCTCCGCCCTGCGCCTTGCGGGAAGTCCAACAGCTGGAAAGAAATCAACGACCTCTAAGGGTGATGTGCATTTTCCAAGCCAGTCTGAACTCCTTGCCCTTGTGGCGAGAAAGTTTATTTTGTCAGAACTTTAAATTCTCAGAAATAGTATTTTTCCAATTTTGTCATTTTAAAGAACGGTTCGTGGCCGCGCTCAGGCCTGTAAGAGAACCCGCGAAATAATTGTCAAATCAATAGGTTTAAGATTCACTGTATTTGTTATTTTGGGGGAACACGAGCTCGTAATCGATGTCTTGCTGATAAAGTGGATGTGTTTTTTGGCAAATTAATTATTTTTTGAAATTAAATCTTAATTTTTCGATCTCCTTAATTCAAACGCAACATCGCTCCACCATCCATCAGTTCTCTTTCAGCCCACCTATCTGCCATCTGAGCTAGCCTGGCAGGTAAGTCCGCCGAATCCGAGTCGGAGGAAGGCGAGACGTCACAGTACACAACCATTTCTAAAGATCTGATTTGTTTAGAAAAGATTTTATTTGAAAAAATGTATATTGTAGTTTTGAGATGTTAACTTTTGTAATGTTTTTCAACCTTTGAAAACACAGTTTTCTAAAAATGAAACTATTTTTTCGATTTTTTTGTATTTTCCAAAAACATCATTGTACGTCATTTGAAGCACTTCTATACACAAATGCAGTAATTTATATGAATCGCTGTAACTACATTAATAATAATAATAATAATACTTTAGAGGAAGATACTTTACAGATATATTTGCGTGATTTTTTAAAAACAAAAGAATACAGCAAGATGACTTTTATATCGTATTAAAAGGTGCATCTAACTCCAAAAAACTTTGAAGAAAAAAATGAAGCCGTTTTTGAGAAAATAGGGTTTGAGCGTTTCTGAAAATGCGGAATATTGAGCTAATTTCCACAGAAACTTTTGAGCTTTCGAGAAACTTTATAAGACATTACTTAAAACGTACGCACTCATAAATTCAATAATTTGAAGATATTGTCGCTAATGTAAATATTAACTACACGAGAAACAAGTCAAAAACATTACTTCTTTGCAATTTTTGAAAAAGTATTGAATAGAGCAAAATAATGAAAGAATAGAGCAAAATAGTATTTATATCGTCCTGTCGAATACATTTAGCTCTATCCCAATCGAAAATTTAATGAGAAAATTTATGCCGTTTTTAAGAAAAAAATGTTTTTGTTATCTCTTAAAATTGCACATATTTCATGCAATATTGCGTCGAAAACTACTACAATTTTCAAAAAATATACATGTTCTTAATGAAAGACTCAATGTGGAGAAAAAGTTCATTTGAAGGAAAAATCTCTGTCTTCAATTTTGTAGCTGTAGGAAGACGCTGTAGGAAAAAATTCAAACTTGGAATTTTCGAAACTTCAGAGTGCACAGTTAACATCAGACATACGCCACCTTTATGAGGGTATTTTACTCTATTCTTATAAACAATTTAAACAGAAAACTTGGAGCTATTGTTGAGAAAATTTTGAAAATTTCGCAGGGGTTGCATGTAAAGTACCCCCAAATTTTAAAGAATGTTCTTTTACATCGCGGCGTTTCGAGTCGAGGCAGATCGATCGGCGAATATCAATTTTTTAAAAACTCCTTCGTATGGTTTAGGCTTTAGTGGTGTTCACTCTCAGACGGACAGACGGACGGACGGACTGCCGGACGAGAAAAATAACTTTTTCAGTATCAAGGTCGCACAAATTCTGAAATCTGACTACAAAACAGGTTAGAGGGAGTAATGTAGTACATATTAGAAGAGGATTTATCTACTTTTCCGTCATCAAGGCCCCACAGTACATTTTTTGTAAAAAGAAAACGTTTTTTGCACAGCATAACATAACTTTCTCTATATTATGTATATTACTCCGCATATACAAGACAGTAAAAATGCACGAGCTTAGGCTGGATTTGTGTCAAGGAGAGCTTATTTCTGATCATTAGATGTTAGACACCAAATTGAAATAAAAAGCAAAAGTAATGTGTTAACAGTTATTTGTTTCTAATACTAACGCTCAGAAAATCTACACGCCACCACTAGATGTTGGCCATGTTTTTGAAAACTTTGAAATTTCGTATCACACGGACAACCAAATATATCAGCCGTTGTCTGGCCAAAGAAAAAATAGATTTAAGAATTAGTGTAGGATTGAGAATTTATTTTCGCAGCCCCACGGGAGGCTCATGGGCAGCGTACATTCTTTCCAAGGTGCGATCCTGGGTTCGATCTCCACTCGGGGCAAAACTAGAGCTGTAGCTTTTCATTACAATCGTCTCGGTTTCTACAGCTGTGACACGAAAGGAAAGCTCAGGCAGGTGAAGTTTGCTAAATAAGGTAAAGGAAATATGTCTTGTTCGGCATATGCCTTCCTTATCCCAAGACATGATATGTCCCTTTTTGAGAACATCATTGAAGAGTCTTAGAAAATGTTTCAAAAGAAAGACATGCCTATTATAAGAAGTTCGTTACCCATCTTCACTTGGTGCCTCTTTGACTAACTCTTATTGCTATCTTTACTTCGCTGTGATAGGAGAAACGGGTAAATCAAGTAGATTGTTTTCTTATAATGAAAGGTGGAAAACATTGATTTTTGTATCATTATCTGTATCTGCACTTGAGTACAATTTATAAAATGAATTTAGTGGTGACTATCTCATTTGTAAAAGATTGAATACAATCCAGTAGTTGAAGAGACTGAATCCATATGTTCTTTCTCTCAGGTTCTGTTTAATATTTTTTAACATTACAGAAAAGTTTATACTTTCATTTATGACATTTTATTTGCTTTTCCATTTCCCATTATCTGTCTTTTGGCTTCTGATACATTGTTCTATTCTTTTTTCCTTGTTTTTTATGTTGTTTATGCTGCTTCCCTATTATAGAGAAGATTTATCGGGAGAGATGGCTCAGAGCATCAACTGATGCGACTCCAGTGCCTCTGACTGGGAGGTTGTAGGTTCGAGTCCCGACGGCAGGTTTTCTACAGTAGCTAGAGAGCTATGTTCAATTTATTCTCTGCCTGCAGGAGAGTTCTAGTGGCCGGCTGCTTTAATCAATAGTTTTTTTGCGAGTTCCCCGATAAATACCAGTCAAATTCCGGAGCAGTGCCCTAACAAACGGGCCATGGACCGCGCTCTATTTTTCCTTCCCCTTCTTTGACCTTTCCTCATTCCTTACATACATATACACTTACATGCACTACACAATCACACCTGCTGGCTGGTCAGGGGATTAGAGCTTGTTTCGGCTAGGGCGGTACCTTTGCTAATGGGAGATACGTGGCTGGGTAAAACCCCGCTAAGCGACATTGTCCAGCCAATTGTTGCCCAAAAGAACCAAATCCAGGAATAAATTGCGGAAGTCTTTTCTAATGAGCACTGCATTGACGATGTAGAATCAGAGGCCCAAACTCTTTTAGTTTTCTTGGAAACAGTGACAAGGAGTACTAGACTTCTATTGCAGAACAGATGAAATGATTCAATGTAATTTTCTTCAACATCCAAAATAGTTACAGCACGTGTACTTTATGTTGTATTTTTCAACGATATACGGATACTCCACGCGAGCAAATACATGCCCCCTGATCCTGTGAGAATCAGAGCGTTAATTTTTTAACAATGACAATCATTTGTTCACAATAGCTGTTTTCAAGCATTGAACTAGTGGTGCTACAGAATGGCACAGACTTTCCCGTATTAGTTTTCTATTTTCTTGGGTCTTCACTAAGCTATTCGGAATTGCCACATACTCTTTCTTGCCAGCTACCATCTATCACCGCCAAAAGTACATTTTTTTGTCATTTTCTTAATTTTTCGGTTTCCTATTGGTAGAACAGAAACATTAATTTTAGAATATTAAGAACACAAAAACCCAGCCGTAAAAGGCAATTTTCTTTTAAAAATTATGTGCCGTTTAAGAGAAAAGGGCGTTTTAGCACTACTAAAAATGCGAAATTTGAAGCTCATTTTCACAGAAAATTTTTGAGTTTTCAAAATACTTTATTTGAAGTTATTTGAAGCACATATACTCACAAATATAGTAATCTTTACAAATTGCGGATAATGTGCATATTAAAGATGTGAGAGATCTTTCAAAAAATTGACATTTATATAATTTTTGAAAAAAACAAAAAAAACTCAAAATAAACTTCACGCTACACTAATAAGTGTAATTAGCACTATCCGTTACAAAAGTTTCAAGAAAAAAATTGCAGCCATATACGAGAAAATGACGTTTGAGCATTTCTGAAAATGCCGAAATTTGAGCTACTTTTCACAGAAAACGGTATAGTTTTCGAGAAAATTACTTGACATTATTTAAAGCATATATACTCGTAAATATAATAATGTAAAAAAATCGCCGATAATGTAAATATTAACGACGTGAGAGACAAGTAAAAAAATGTACATTTTGGTAATTTTTGAAAAAACCAACCGATAGACCAAAATGGCTTTTATGTCATTGATAGAGTACATTTACCACTATCCCTACTAAAAGTTTAAAGAAAAAAAATTGGAGCCGTTTTTGAGAAAATTTGTTTTTGTAATTTTTTAAAATTGCACATATTGCACGCAATATTCCACGAAAACTACTAAAATTTTGAGAAAACATTTACATGACTTTTAACTCAATATATAGAACAAATTTTATTTGAAGAAAAAAATCTCTATCTTCAATTTTGTAGTTGGAGAAAGACGCCGAAAAAAATTAAATTTTCACAATTTTCAAAAGTTCAGAATTATCCGTGAAAATCGGACCTATGGCATTGTTAATAAGTGTATTTTACTATATTCATTACACGAAATTTAAAGAAAAAATTTGGAGCCGTTTTTGAGAAAATTTCGAAAATCCCCAGGGGGGCTTCATACAAAAATATAAAAATTTTGAAGTATCTTTTTCAAATCTCAAAGCTTTGACTAGAATCAGATCGACCGGGGAATATCGATTTTGGAAGAAATCATGCGTATGGTTTAGGCGCTAGCAGTGTTCACAGACGGACAGACGGACGTTTTCGTTTCAATTGGGTTTTCGGAATCAAGGACCTTAGGTTTCTGGCTACACCACGTGTTAGGGGATTTTTTTTCTTAATTTAGCGACTGGTTTTATCCACTTATTCGTTTTCACGGCCCGGCAATTAATTTTTTTTCCGCCGAAAATTAGCCATTTTTCGCGCGGCATACTACTTATATCACTCCGTGTATACGTACGTATACGGGAAAGTAAAAAGTGAAAATAGAGATTCGCCGCGGGATAGAATGGCAGGAAAGATCTATTTGCCCGTTTTTTTCAGAGGCCCAAAAAGTAACCGTTTTTCAGCGAGCTCTAGTGCCTAAACTGTTTACCATAAATTTAAGTTAATGTATGCATTGTGTAAGAATTTTTATTTACTTTAATTTCTTATATAACAATTGTTGCGACAAAACGCATAGTTTTGAAAATATAAGCCAAAACTTACTTGTGGTGCTACAGAATGCCACAGATTCCCGTATTTCCCTTATTAGTTTTCTACTTTCTTCTCGGGTCTAGGCTAGCTATTCAGAATTGCCACATACTCTTGCCAGCTGCCATCCATCGTCGCCAAAACAACTTTTTTTACATTTTCTTAATTTTTCGATTTCCTAATAGTAAAACGGAAAGATTAGTTTTAGAATATTAAAGAGCACAAAAAAGCTCGTCCCAAACGGCAATTTTCTTTGAAAAAGTTGGAGTCGTTTTAAAGAAAATGGCGTTCAAGTGTTACTAAAAACGCGAAATTTCAAGCTCTTTTTCATAGAAAATTGTTACGTTTTCAAGAAACTTCATTTGAAATCATTTGAAGCACTTATACTCGCAAATACAATAATGTTTACAAATTGCTGGTATAATGCATATTGTATATATGTAATGCATATATATAATACTGTATAATGCATATAAGTTTGGGAGATCTTTCAAACAAACGACATTTGTGTAATTTTTGCAAAAACAAATAAATACATTTACATGAACTTTACGTCATATTAAATAGTAAAACTTACACTATCCGTAAGTTTGAAGAACAAATTTGGAGACATTTATGAGAAAATGGCGTTTGAGCATTTCTGAAAATGGGGAATTTTGATCTTGTTTTCATAGAAAACGGTTCAGCTACTGAGAAACTCAATTGACATTATTTAAAGCACATGTACTAATAAATACAATAATGTGAACAAATCGCCACTAATGTAAATATTGACCGTGTGAACACAAGTCAAAAACATACATTTTTTAAATTTTTGAAAAAAAACAAAAGAATAGAGCAGTATGGCGTTTCTGTCAGCATTATCCCTACCATAAGTTAACAGAAAAATCTATAGCCGTTTTTGAAAAAATCTTGTTTTTGTATTTTTTGACTTGCACATATTCCAACGCAACATTGCGCGAAAACTACTAAAATATTTAAAAATGTACAAGACCTAAATGAAATAACTCACTATGAAGAACAAATTTTATTTAAAGGAAAAATATCTATCTGCAAGTTTTGTAGTTGGAGGAAGGACGCCGAATAAAATTCAAACTTTCGCAATTTTCAAAAATTCAGTGTTAACCGTGAAAATCGGACCTGTGCCACCTTAATAAATGTATTTTACTCTATTCTCACAAGAAATTTAAAGAAAAAATTTGGAGCCGTTTTTGAGAAAATGTTGAAAATGTCCAAAGGGCGTCATGTAAAGTACCCCCAAATTTCATAAAATCTTTTTCAAAATCTTCAGAATTTTTACTTAGGCCAGATGGACAATTTGGAAAAAAAATCATACGCATATTTTAGCTTCTAGTGTTGTTCACATACACTGGACGGACGGACAGATGGACGTTTCGCTTTCAATCAGTTTTTCGGTATCAAGGACTCAAAAACAGGGATTCTGGCTGAACCACGTGTTAAGGGATTTTTTTGTTAATTTAGCAACTAGGTTTATCCACTTTTTCGTTTTCAGGATCCGGCAATGTTGTTTTGCCAAAAATTTGCCGGTTTTCTTTGCGCAGCATTACATAACTTTCCCTCTACTACGTTTATTACTCCGTATTGTAACCGTTATCTGGCGTTCATAGCCGCGATTACAATTGGATCAGCCTCTATTTCTTGTAGAACGCTGTGTGGTGTTTTAAAACGTTGCCAGCCACCCCAAGAAAGCGTGAAGGAAGGCACTGCTTCGGAAATTAAATGCTCGAACGCCACAGTCAATCAGAAATTTACTTGGCAAAACGTTGCAAATTATTGAGAAAAATCAGTCTTCCAACCATTTTATGAGTGACCTGTGCCAGGAACGGTCGTGTTACTGAAGGACGGATAGGAGACCAAAGACGACGGAGCACGACTTTCAGAGAAAAACTCAAGTAAGAGGTAATTATTGCAAATTATGAAGAGCCAAATTATTGAAAAGAAAATGAATAAAGGATTCAGATAATAATGTAGTTGAAAATATGTATTATGAATATAAATGTGTAAAATAATCCCTCGAGACAAGTTTGTATGCCACAAGCCATGGTTTCATTACGATGGGTAAATTTTAACTAATAAAATTATGCTTTTTTCACATTTTTTTATTTGCGGTTTCTCTTCACAATTAAGTTAAAACGAGGCACATCGACGCAAGGTTGGTTGTTCATCGGAAACGGAAACGGACGGTACATCGAGGCCTCGCTAGGTGACGAAATTCTACGAGTTTCTGTATAACGGTGTCCAGGGGCGCGGCAGCTGATCGCAGTCTTGACGAGCGATGAGACAAGTTGCACAAGACGCTATGCTGTACAAGATACCACCTGTGTGCACCAGACGCGGGGATCCAACCGTCCAGTGTTATTTCGCGCGTAAAAACGTTCCGCTGAGAACGTTTTTGTCGTCTTTTGCCCCGTAGAGAACAAAAAGCCACTTTGCTAGTATTGTGACGAATATATAAGAGGTAATTTGGTAATATAAGATTGAAATTTCATTATCAATTGTCTTTCAAGAATTTACTGTCGTATTAGAATACAGACAGGTTCCAGTTGCAAATTCTCTGTATTATTCTAAAACGAATATTCTATAGAATAAAATGACCATTTAAAAAGAGTTAGAGAAGTATAAATTCCATGTTAATTTTTGAAGTAATTTAAAGAATACAGTCTAGATTCTAAAATTAACTGCGTTATTAATAACATGATGAGTGTGTATTAGATTAAATACTGATCCATTACATCGTTAAATCGGAAACAGTGTTATCTAACATTTCCCCATTTATGTTCTCCGTGTGCACATAGTGTGCATAGTGCATCTGTACCCGTATGTATTTTTTCAGGAAGAGTTTCATTTGTTTTATCACTGTATTATTTTATTACCATTGTGTATGTGTGGTAGGGCTTTTATTTTTTGAAATGTTCATATATTGAGCAGCTAAAATACCAAATACTGTCAAGTCAACAGAATTTAGTGTATTTTATGGAAAGAATATACTCTTAGTTTTTCTTTATCTGTTGGTCTTAATTTATTTGTACCTGGTTTCTCTTATTTAGTACCGTAAATAAGAACCCTTACCTTACATTACGGTAGGAGCTGACCACCTGCTGTATGAAAATTCAAGTAACATCCATCGATGCCACTTAACTATCGAGTGGAAATAATCTGCTCGTGTCATTCGATCGGATAGTAAATAGATAGGTCGATGACAGTATATATACATACATACAGTACATACATATATACTGAAACGAGTCGTTAATTCGACCCTTCACAACGATCATTTGTTAATGAGGACAGGGATTCTTTTCCGGGAATGGGCTCTGGGTTCCATTTTCCTCACCAATGGAAACACGTAGGTAATCTGACTAAACATGAATCTTTATTTAACGATAGGTTACAAAAATTAGTTGTTTTTCTTTCTCACAATACATCTATTCGATCGTCACACTATCCTTAATAACCTCTTAGTGATTGACTTCGTATTGTCATAGAATTACACTCATTGCTCACAATTTTAATGACTATGGGGCCTCCACTACTGATCACTGCTTCCTATTCCTTCCCCCCCTTCTCAATATTCTTACGTCCGTTCTTACCCACACCGTCTCTCCCGGCGAGGGCCTCGTCACGCCGTGTCTGCGGTCAGCCGATGAAGCGATGCCTCGCGAAACGCCGGCGGCGCTCTGGATTCATCGGGTCGCTGGCCACCTGAGCGGGGGGGACGCTCGCCGCCGGGCGCCTCGTCGCCGCCCGCAGTTACTCCCGGCTTAACACTTTCTGCCGCGATTTCGCCGTCCACCACCGTTACAGCGTGCTCACCCGCCAACGTTCCTCAATTCTCTGTCCGCGATTAACCTCTTCTCCTAAACCTCGCAGTCGGATGCTCAATGTCGCACAGTTTGGGTGCTCACTATATTCACCTTGCGTCCATTCCCATGCTATGCTGCATTCACGCGGATTCCACCCCGTCTAACATAGTTCACTGATGAGATTTCTATCACTCCGATTACAGTTCCTGATTCCTGCATGATCACTAATACACGGTTACCAAACATCACCAGTCAGATGCCGCACGGAACTCCACGTGCCTCCGCTGCTACACATTTACCCACGTGATTGTTTTCATTCACCGATATTATCTTTCCTTTTCTTCACTAATACAACTATTTACACTCACTGCATACCTTCTTCCTCCACATTGTCCCTCCTTACGCTTCCCACTCTCGATGAGTCTTAGATTTCAACACTGTTCATACTTTTGTTTCCGCACCGTTTGTAAGCGTCCTTACCATTTTAACGGTGTAAGAGATATAGGTGGGTTCACTCCCAGTCTAAAACTGAAGATAATGTGAGGCTAGTTCTCATAGTTCTCGCTATGTAAGCGCTGCGAACGACTTGGGCATTTTTGGGACAAGATGGTGATCCATTTAATAGCTTTGTAACCTCTGGTGGAAGCCACTAGCTCGCGAGACGCCATCATGAATGCCCAACTCGATCGTACGCACCGTACGGATAAGCGAGGAACTAGCCTCAAACTGGCTTCAAAACTTTTGTCCAAAACGCGGCTTAGTTGACACACCTATATATCTTACACCGTGCCATTTTATGGCGATCTCCTCACTCCCGTCTTTTCTCGTTGGTCACATGCGCTTCGGTTCCCCTCTGATTCGGTTCCAGCGCCCGATTCAGTCGGCGCGCCCTCCGCTACCGCGCAATTCAAATGCATGCGTTCTTAGAAACGTATTATTATCATTGTTGTAATGATATTAATAATTCGTTTAACAGTACGGGAAAGAAACATATACGGGAAAGGAAAAATAAAACGAAATTTTTGGGACTTCTTACAATTTTATCTGTGAAGCCGATTCATTTAGGTAGAAAACATCAAATTCGAATTCAGCACCGTCAAAAACGTATAGAACCATTGAGAAAAAAAACTCCGAAATTTGTTTCTGGTCAGACACCATTTGATTGGACTAACAGTACGTTGACGCCGGATATCATCTATCGTTAGATTACCATCCCCGACCGAGGAAAAACATGCACTACAATTATGATAGTAATTTCCTTAGTTGTTGTCGCTCCCCGAATCACTAATCAATAAAAAAAATTCAATTCGCTAGCTCAAGTTCTCAAATTGGTTTCCCGCTGTTTCTACCTTCTCGTCCGCCGACTTTTCTAACTCGCAACCGTTTTCTGATTCCCGCCGGTGTATCCTGTCACCGCAGACGCAATCCGATGTCACCGGAATGGAATTATTTCGAATTGGCCGTGCGTGATTCAAGTTCCAAGCCCTTCGCGCGCAAATTACGACCTTGCACTTTCGCACACCCCCCCGCCTCTCGCTTCCACGAGCAGGGACGGGATCTGACATGCAGCATTTGCATATCTCGCGGGATATGGGGAATTTTACCGTCCGCTAGCTCGCCGGCAAAAGAGGAAGGACTTTTCATGTGAAATTTTTAAACGTGGGATATAATTTGTTTCACTGCTTTAATTTCTCGCTACACTTCAGAGTTATTTACAGGTAGGTGTCATGAAGGTTTTTGTACGTTGAAGAATTAAATTTTACTCGTGAAGGAAAATATGTTTCGTTTCTTTTTATTTTCCGTTACAAATGCGTATCATTTCGAGCTGTACGCGTAAATGGCATTTGCTTTATATTTTCTGAATAACTTTTTGTGCCAAAATGACGCCGTTTTAATAATGATGACTTTAGGGATTCCAAATAATAGATAAAAATTAACATTTTTCAAATATTTGGTTTTTTATTGCCAACGTTTCGTCAATGAAGTGAACTTTACTTTTAGAGAAGAAGAGAACTTCAGGAAACTGCATAATGAACAAGAGATTATTGATTATTTCTGACTACAATATTAAAGCGAGCCACAATTCCAAGAATTACAGACACACATTTAAATAGTCCACATGAAATTTGAAGCAGATTCATTATCTGTAAGAAAAGCGGCTTGCTGTAAAAAAAAGCCAAGAAATTGTTGAGCCTGTAAGTTCAAAACGGTTGATTTTACAACAAAATATTATAGGAACTTTTGTGTAGAAAATTTTGTCTTCTTTAATTTTGTGTACAACATACGTTTCAGCAGGTTTGATAGTTACGGAGATATATGCAAAAAACGTATAAAAATACCTTTAAACGCTCCCCCTCCGGCTTACCCCTCACACTTCAGGATTTTTAATACACCGTAATATGCGGTAGGTACCAATTAACAATCATTCTAGGTTTCAAAACTCCGGGATTTTTTCACTCGTTTTGTTTAATTTGACTGGGCTATTTTAGTGAAATGGCCCAAAATCAATCACATGAAATAAGAGCAATTATGTTTGAAAAGGGCCACATTATGATGGAGGTTGGTAGTGTTCATACAACACTGGAGAAATTATTCCAGTCTCCTATCAATTATCCAACAGACTATACTGCCCTGTGAAAGTTGCAAGGCCAGATAATCCATTTAACATGAAAGTTTCGGGTTATAGTTTCTTTTCAGACTTTGTACAATGAGTACATTTCTACCCTTAGACGTGAACGAAAAGCTGGAGACAGGGTTGTGACTGACATTCGAACACTGAAATATCTTTCAAATAAAGATATATTATTCAAAACGTCTCACGCACAATGAATAACTACTTCAACGAAGGAAGTCACAACTCAAGAAGTCTTCAGGTTCAGCTGGCCCAATACATTTATACAAATATATCCTACGATTACTAAATCAAAATTCGATCATTTGCAAGATAAGAAGGATGTAATATAAAGACATTACTTCCTCGGTGTATAAGATCAGCCCACAGCAACAGCAAGCAGAGGATAATATTTTGAAGTGTGCAAAGGAAAAATACGAAACATTGTAGGTATCAGATTGCGTAGATTCATTAATGTTAGATGAAATTTATATTAAATATTTCTTAGACAACAAAGGTAAAATTATATTCGGTACATCATACAATAGTTCAGATGCTGTTTCATCACCTCATGTTTCATTATGTTATATAAAATCCTCTCCTATATTATTTCAGTAGTATGAATTTTGAGGCTCTTGCATGCAACGAATATTTATAAATGAGGTCTCTAAAGAAACAGAATTTTATGGATACATGGCAAATTGCACTTTGACTTCAAAAATGTGAAGGATTGGTTGAAGAAATGCATCTAAATATTCATGACAAATACAACCTGCATCGCTCTGGCAGAATTTTAAAACTATATTTAATTTAATAACTTCTAAACTAAGCGTTCTAGGGACATAAATTCTGTAATTTTGGGTCCAAAGACCTTACAGAAAAAAATTTCGCACCGTAATCTATAGAATGAGAGATCCTGGTACATTTTATTACATTTTGTTGGTCCGGCGCCTCTGGATATAACCCCATCTATTCAACGTGCATAATCTGCAACTGCATGTGAAATTGCACGGGTGTTCCTTTCAATTCGGTAATAAAGTTAAATAATATTTATAGAGTAGGATAGTACTTGGCCGATGCTGTGTTTTTGCTTGGCCAATTTTACGTAGTTTTCTCAAGAGTAAAAACTATCAGAAAAAAGTCTATGTAGCTACCAACGAAAACGTAAATCTGTCAAGGACGATTGTGAAAATACTTCAAATGCTGTTTGAATGAGATGAGGGTAGGATAAGGAAGAAAGAAATATCGCGCGAAGTCCGTGGTTCATTTGTAATGGTTCAGCTTCGGCATTCGTCTGGTGTTGATCGGAGAAGCCGGCCGCTAGACTTTTCCTCCAGACAGTGAGTGAATTTGACCTACCTATCTAGCTAGCGTGTAGAATCTAAGACCTACTGGTCAGTTATATCAGTTGATGCCCAGAGCTACCTCCCCCGGTATATTCAGGATAACGATCTCATTATTCCTTCCCCACAGCCGACCGCCATTTCAGTGTGGGGCCTGCGTTGACGGGAGGGGGTTGCCACCTCGCGAGGAGAAGCCTCCTCGCGGGCGGCGTCGGAGTTGCCCTGGCAAATATTTGGACCCGCGATCGAAGCCCGGCCGATGCAACCCGCAGCGCGCCCGCGACGCCGCCGGCTCACGACCGCGTTTGATGTCGTAATGACCGCCTCCGCCGCCCCGTCACGGCTCGCGACGCCTCACCCCACCGCATCGACCCTCTCGCCGTCCTATCATCGCTCTCTCGATGCCTCTCTCGCATCTCCCCTCGTCGCCCCCTCGCAACCTCCTTCGCCGTCCCCCTCGCCCCTCTCATCGCCGCCTCCGTCGCCGCCGCCCTCGCCGCCGCCCTCGCCACTCCGTCGCCTTCCCGCTCGCCGCTCTGCCCGCTGTCCCTCTCGCCACCCTCCTCGCCGTCCTCCTCGACTCCCTCCTCACCACCTACCACTCGAACTACCTCTCCACCTACCTCCCCGCCCCTTCTCGCACCCCTCCCCGACTCCCTCGCCGCCTCTTGCCACTCCCCACCGCCCCCTCAACCCAACCCTAACCGACGCTCTCGCCGACCCCTTCGCCAACCCCCCGCCGACCCCCTCCCCTCGCCGACTCTCTCGCCGACCACCTCGCCGCCACCTCGCCGACCCCCTCGCCGACCACCTCGCCGACCACCTCGCCGACCCCCTCGCCGACCCCCTTGCCGACCCCCTCGCCGACCCCCTCGCAGACCACCTCGCAAACTACCTCGCCGACCCCCTCACCGACCACCTCGCCGACACCTTCGCCGATCCCTTCGCCGATCCCTTGCCAGACCTCACCGCTCCCTTGCCGCCTTTGACGGTCTCCATGGAATCGACGGATCTAGATTAACAAGAGAACTATTAGGTATATGAGGTGCAACTGGTTGAGTATTCAAGACCTTCCGGGAATTTGGAATTCCAACTAGTGGACTTCATTTGTATAAGGGTCACGACGGAATTAATCGTCCTAAATTCTCATTGTTGTTCAGAAGGGTGAAATTGAAAACTTCACTGTGACGTTAGACAAGTAATTGAAAGTAGGAGAGCAAATTTTCAATTTAAAATCCAAACCGCAGACATGGTTTGATAATTACCAGAAGTACAGATATTGTTATTAGGAGATAGTTATATAATATTGTTATATAATATATTGCTGCGGATAGACCAGTTTAACTTCTTTACTTCTCTTAATAAAAATATCTGGACTTTTGGTAATTATTAAGGCACATCAGCCTGTTGGATTGATAATCTGTTATTTTGAAGTTCTTTAAATGTACTGCATTTAATTTTCACCGTCGATTTAGACGTTTAACATTTATTCGAATATTTTGTAGCTCATCGTGAAACTGCATCTACTACACTAGCACAGCAACAACGAGCTCATGCAGAATCTACTACATAGGGACATTATTATCCTTGCAGTTTCAGATGACATTCAGCTGTGCACTGTGGTGTTAATCATTCTACATAACAATTTTTCAAGTATTAACCCATTATATCCCAGCGTATGATATATCATACGATGAACATCACCTAATAAGTTTTAATACAACTCGTATACAATTTATTTTTTTGAATTTAGTACGTTAATTTGGGATTGGAGAAGGTTTGAATTAAGCACGGAAACAGCGATCATGTTGCCAACTATTATTTTGTAGTATCAACGAATTGTTGAATGTCAGGATGTCTTCCGGATGCAACGCGGGAACGCAGAGGTACAAATTTTTACCATTTTATGCCAATAAATGTAACATATTTAACTATTTTTGGGTCAATATAGTTAATTATCTTAAAAAAGAGATTGGTATAAGAAAATTATAAATAAATTGTGAAATGACGATATGACGTACAATTACAGTTTACGTATGATTTATCATACGTTGGGCACTAACGTGTTGTGGAATGTTTTCACAGGCCCGAGTATCTGCGAACGAGTGAAGAGATTTTGAATGCTCTCATTGACATTGATGAGTGTGATTCAAGTGTTGCAGAAGAAATTGATAATGCTGAAAGTTTGGAAATGGTTCTATTGCCTCCTGCGGATGGTGCAGATAGCGATCAAGATGATGCTCGCAGTGATGAAGAAGGAAACGTATCAACGTTTCAAGATATCGGAAAAGGAGTTTTACAACAACGAATGGAAGTGAGATGTGTGTCAGAGGGAAATAAGCATGATATAGATGTTGAACGCCTTGCAGGATCTAATAGAGAAGACTGTCGTAAAGGTGAAGGTTCACGAAAAAATAAAATAAAGCACGCACGGGCTAAAACATCTCGAATGTACACCCAAAAATTTTTAGATCCTACTATCACGTATTCGGAAACATCTGAAACAGTACCTTCTGTAATAGAAAAACTAAAGTATAACAAAGCAGCACCTATAGATTTATTTCGAAAAATTCTTGATGACGAAATTATTGAACATATTGTCAAAGAATCGGTAAATATGCTGCCCAAAAAGGTTTCATTATACAGTTGTCTAATGAAGATGTTTACAAATACATTGCAATTTTGATCCTATCGGGTTATTGTAGAGTGTCGCATCGTCGTATGTACTGGGAGACACGGCCTGACACCAACAATGCTTTGGTACAAAACGCAATGTCGAGGAACAGTTTTGATTGTCTCCACAGATTTTTTCACGTGAATGACAACAATACCATAGATAAGCATGATAGAATCTACAAAGTTAGGCCTCTCATCACGCATTTCAACAGCAAATTTCAGAAATTAATTTACCTTTGGGGAAAATGTTTTCTTTAGACGAAGCTATGGAGCCATATTTTGGACACCACTCTATGAAACAATTTATTCGAGGGAAACCTATTCGGTATGGTTTCAAATTGTGGTGTCTCTGCGTCTCAAATGGCTATTTGATAAGATTTGAACCATACACAGGAGCCAGTGAAAGGGAACAAGGAAAATCTCTGGGAACATGTGTAACCGAAAGACTTTGCTTTGATTTTCTTCCATCCGGATCAACAGTATATATTGACAATTATTTCAACTCCCTTCCTCTGTTAAAATCATTGAGAGAATATGACATAAATTGTGTTGGCACAATTCGAAATGATAGAATAGAAAAAGCTCCTCTAAACGAAATGAAAAAGGATCCTCGAGGAGAATACCAAGTACTTCAAGACAGTGAGAATGCCGTAGTACTTGTCAGATGGCGTGACAATAATGTTGTTACTCTAGCAACAAACAAAAGCACTGATGATGTTTTTGGTTTGGGAAAATGCTTACGATGGAGCAGAAACCAAAGAAAGAAAATAAGTATACAACAGCCTACATTAGTTCGCGAATACAATAGAGGAATGGGAGGTGTTGACCTCTTTGATGGTTTACGAGCCCTCTACCGCATAAGAATTCGCTCAAAAAAATGGTACTGGCCACTTGTCAGATTTTGCATCAACGGGGCTGTTGTTAACAGTTGGCTATTGTACCGAAATATTGATAGCACTATTAGTCTTCTGGAATTTACAAGAAGAATTGTTCTTGCTATTCTGACATGCCCTAATATTGAGAAACCCCGGGGTGTACGTCCCAAAACATCAAGAAATGTACTTGATGAAATACGGTTTGATGGAAAAGATCATTTAGTTGATGAAGGACCTACTCAACGTAGATGTGGAAACTGCGGCAAATGTACAAAATTTCTCTGCAGAAAATGTAATATCGGTCTTCATCCTAAACAATGTTTCTTTAAATACCATGCATTGTAAACCAATTCATATGAAATTAATAATTTTGTGAACCTTTATGAAATAAATATATGCATTGCATTAGGAATCTACTTTACTTAAAATAGCCCTTGTATCCCAACGTATGATATATCATACGCTCCTAAAATTATTCAAAAATCTAACATTTTTTAAAAATACATTGTTTCCACGTAAAAAGGTATCAGAATATGTTTATGAATGAATATAGTTGCAAAATTCGAAAATTTTTAATTTCGGGATATAATGGGTTAATGTAGTGATAGGTATTATTGGGCCTTTTAATTACATAAATTATGTGTTTGTATTTGAACAAATCTATGTTGCAAGTCAGTGTTTTGTCGAAATGTACTGAAATTTGAATTTATCACTGATTTTAGAGGTCATGTCACCTAGTTTGCTAGTGAGCAGTTGTCTCCCAGTTATTTGCCATGGTAGGGAAAAGGTCTAAAGTGTCCTGAATTTGATATAAGTTTCCAAAGGGGAGTTGAATGTGTGAGTTTATGGATTATTATATTATGCGAGTTTAAGGATTATTATAATATTACGTAACAGTAAATGCGAGAAAATATGTGATGCATCATCACTAGATTTCATATTTTTACTGCCTACCAGAGTTTAATGTGGATTTTGGAAATAATTGACTTCTACATAAAATGTCATTAAAGAAGTGCAGTGTTCACACATTACCAAATTCTAAAATATTTTATTAAAGTTTAATTTCAGAGTCACCAGTTTTTTTTTAATTGAAAGAATATTTCTGACGCAGTACAGGAATTCCTTTATTATCACCTTCGAGACATGTGGATCTAAAATTGTTTAAATTTCAGATAGTGTTGTTAAAATATCCAATAAAACCTTGAAAATCATTATTTTAGATTTGAGGCATCTGCCCAGAGTTGATTGAACTTTAACTTTCTTTCTAATAACATGATGCATGTTATATGTAAGGAGTCCTTACATTTGCTTGCAAAAAGATGTTTTCCACAAATGCGAACGGAACTAGTGGTAAAGCACGTGACATCTTGATATTTTGCGGTCACTTGTCTCCAATTGCTACTTTGCACGTGGTACTTGCGTTCCATTTCATTTGAACCAAATATATAAGTACCACTCTGTACTTGTGAGATATTCTATAGGTCTTTTGAATTACAGAGTATAAAATATTACGTCATTTCTTTCTGTTTTGAATAGGACACTTCGCATGATAATCCACGGAAAAAGAAAATCGAGATATGCTTTGGGAATTTGAATAACCAATAACAACACTTGAAAATGGTCTTTAAACCCGAGTCTCTCCTTCGTGTCTTTTAACATTCCAGTACGTACACTGAAAATGGCTGTGCAAGAAAGACGGATTATTCGTGATAGATTATTATCTTCAAACCACCTGAGAGCCAGTAGCGAGAAGTACAGCTGAGAGCATGTTATCTTATAAAAATGGTTGCCTACTTTTGCCTGTTGCATAACAAACATTACCATGGCGTCCTACCCTTCATGGTCCAGAAAAATGCACCATCCTCTTGCTCCAACAAAGACCATCCTAAAAGTAATGTGTAAACAGAATTTACGCAAAACTAGAGAACTGGCTGAGTTAGCTCGGACCCAGCAGTCTCTACAGCGAATCATATTAGGAAGACCTAGAATCGAGCCGTGGTGGTGGCCGATTTTCGACAAAATACAATTAGCTAGCTTGAACTAAGCGGCTGTATGAAGAATAACTCGGATCGGTAGATTTCCGAGGCTTTTCAGATCAATACCAAGCAAATGTCGAGGGACTACTTAACAAATGGCCATGGATTGCACACAATCTTTCCTTCCCAATCCTTGTCTCCCCCTCTGCCCTTACATACACACTCACACTTATACTTGCCCGCACTACACTATCACATATGTCTATACTGCGATTTTTCTAGGAAGAGCTCTCAAGATAACTCAAATCCCATCTTCGCGATGGAATATGTCACGGCATTTCGCGTCTTTTCTCGGTCTTGCCGGTAGAAGTCGCATGATCGCAAGCACTGCTTCATACGGTCGCGATTGTGCGAAATCTAGCGGAACGACTGAGAAAGACGCGAAATGCCGTGACATATTCCATCGCGAAGATGGGATTTGAGTTATCTTGAGAGCTCTTCCTAGAAAAATCGCAGTATACATACCGTTCGACAGAGTAGTCTGGGTCAGCGCCTCGATGGGATGGGGGAGATGACTGGAGAGGAAAACATCCAAAGTAAGACGGCGCCGCACCTCACTATCCAGATCGGCTTAGGCGACTGAAGCAGATGTCACTGCAGGTCCTCTGACCGAAAGGTCTTACGGTTCAAGGTACAAGTACTTTTCCGTTAGCGCAAAGCAATTTTTTTGTCAAGTTCATAAGGATTCTCTCAGTGAATTGGTGGAAAATACAGCACAATCTAAACTAGTGGTGCCACAGAATAGAACAGATTTTCTACTACTAGTTATTTAATTTCGTTGGTCTGAGCTACAATTTCCGACTTCCCATATGCTCTTGCCAGCTGCCATGTATCGCCCCGATTTTTCTGTTTCCTAATTGTAGAACTAGAATATTAGTTTAAGAATAATATAGAACAGTAAAACCTGTCTTATAAAGAAATTTCAATGAAAAATTTTGAGCTGTTGTTAAGAAAAAATGTTTAGCCCTAGTGTAAATGCGAAAGTTGAACTTCTACTTCACAGCAATCTTTTGTATTTTTGAAAACTTCATTTAAAATATTTTCACTCACAAATGCAATAATGCATACAATTGATGGAAATTTACATCTATTAGCAGCTCTTTCTTGTCTGTGTGGCGCGCGCTCTGAGTAATGAAGCTCTTCGTGCGGGCGATAAATGTGCCACGTTTTCCTGAGCTTTCGGAGGGAAAACGTATGGTCACAGTATAAATAGAGTAAATAAACTTATTACATGGCATAGGGTCCGATTTTCTCGGATAACTCTGAATTCTCGAAAATTGTGAAAGTTTGAATTTTTTTCGGCGTCTTTCTCCAACTACTACGAGTAAATTGAAGATAGAGATTTTTTCTTCATATAAAATTTGTTCTCCAAAGTGAGTTCTATCATTAAGGTCATCTACATTTTTTTGAAAATTCAGTATTTTTCGCGCAATATTGCGTGAAATATGTGCAATTTTAAAAAATTACAAAAACAAGATTTTCTCTAAAACGGCTTCAAATTTGTTCTTTAAACTTTTGGTAGGAATAGTGATAAATTTACTCTACCACATGACACAAAAGCCATATTGTCTATAGGTTGTTTTTTTCAAAATTAAAAAAAATGTAAATTATTTATTTGTCTCTCAGGTTGTTAATATTTACATTATCCGCGATTTTTTCACATTATTATATTGTGACGTACTAGAAAGGAATAACACAGACGACTGTTCTATTTGATAGTTACAATGTATTTACATTTATAATACGAAGATTATTATACAAAATTTAACCCCTTGGCAACCTTTCAATTCCCTTAGCCGCGAAACCCCGCGACCGTCCCTAGGCCTAGCCCAGTACCACTGCTCGAGAGCAGGAAAAAGCAACGCGAAGTGCGAAGCTGTCTGGCATCGAGTCCCGTAACTAGAGAAGTTACATGGCCTGACGCCAAAACCGATCTTTCACCTGAAGATCACGTGCAAGATAGCACTGGAGATACCACCCGTCTTTCGACACTCTGCGTATCCCGCGAGGCGCGTGTTGGCGCGGCCTTAAGTATCCGACGGCTCGCCCCCTGTTAGCACATTTTGCTCGGCGCGGACAAGTTCCTGCGACTTCCGCCCACCTGGGCACTCTTTGGAGTGCTTCCCGCTAAATTATGGGAGTTCCATGCTAGACCAGGGTGTCATGGGGGCGCCAATTCCAAAATTCGCGCGTCCCACTTAAAAAAAATCCATCATCAATCATCAATCAATCCATCAATCAATCAATGAAATGGAATGAAGACATTAATTAAATCATTGTTTCCCCGCGCCTTGATGCATGTGACAGTTCTTCCGCCGCCCTGCCAGGTTGCAATCAGCTACCCTCGCCGCCGACACCGGTGACGTCACTACATCACCACCGTCACCGCCGCCACCAACACCATCGCGCCGTCGCGCCCGTATCTCTCCCCCCGCCTACGTCCGCCCCCCGCCGCCAGCTAGCCGGCTGCCCGCCCCTCTGCGCCCTGCCCGGGTCGGAACCCGGGGCACCGCCAGAGCATGTGCGGACAGCGGGCGACACAGCTGGTGGAGTGTGGGCCAAGCGGATGGAGCTATGGTGGACCGGGAGCATGAAGCATCCACGGCGGTGAAGGGCATTTTTCACGATTTCTGCATTTGAGTCCCTCTACTGGACAGCGGTGTGATTTGTAGGAGCGGTGGTGCTGTGACAGTGGTGTGGTTCGACAACCCGGCCATGTGTGCCTCGTAACCTTTCAATGTTACATTCATTGGTTTTTGCTTGCTGTGTTAGTCAGGTAGCATCGCTTGGTCAGTGTGTGCCTTTAATTTTGTGTTTCGCAACACTGCAAGAGTTTTGTGAAATTGTTAAAGTTTTGTGAAATTATTAAGTTTTTTTTGTATTCTTTGACACCCCCACTCTACAAACAGCGGGCGTCATACGGCTCGCTGGCCAGCCCTCTCCAGGGCGCAACCGTCATCACCTAGACTCGCGCCCGCGCGCGCCCTGTTGTCCAAGTTATTTTGGTGCCGGGATTTCCCTGCCCGGCGCGTGCCGGCGAGGCGCCGCCGCGTTCCACCCCCATC
Source organism: Acheta domesticus (assembly GCA_031308135.1). Classification (NCBI taxonomy): domain Eukaryota; kingdom Metazoa; phylum Arthropoda; class Insecta; order Orthoptera; family Gryllidae; genus Acheta; species Acheta domesticus. The sequence goes on along the minus strand of JAHLJT010000631.1, from coordinate 217,707,178 downwards.
CCCTTCCAGCTTAGGACTGGGCTTCCCGAAGCGGCCCTCCAAAGCGGCCCGCCGCAGCGGCGCGCTACCCCGCAACGCCACAATATTTACGAGTATATATGCTTTAAATAATGTCAAGTAATTTTTCTCGAAAACTATACCGTTTTCTGTGAAAAGTAGCTCAAATTTCGGCAGTTTCAGAAATGCTCAAACGCCTTTTTCTCGTATATGGCTGCAAATGTTTTCTTCAAAGTTTTGTAACGGATAGTCTCTCTTTAGTATAGCGTAAAGTTTATTTGAGTTATTTTTTTGTTTTTTCAAAAATTACATAATTGTAATTTTTTGAAAGATCTCTCACATCCTTAATATGCACATTACCAGCAATTTGTAAAGATTATATATTTGTGAGTGGAAGTGCTTTAAATAACTTCAAATAAAGTATTTTGAAACTCAATCATTTTCTGTGAAAATGAGCTTCAAATTTTGCACTTTTAGTAGCGATAAAACGCCATTTTCTCTTGAACGGCACATGATTTTTAAAAGAAAATTGCCATTATGACAAGGTTTTTGTGTTCTTTAATACGAGCTAAAATTAATATTTCCGTTCTACCAATAGGAAACAGAAATATTAAGAAAATGACAATAGCATATTATGCAATTAGTTGTAACGTCATTTTTTACCACGAGTAAGAAGATATTACCTAACGAACGACGTTAGAAGTGAGTTCTGTAATATCTTCTTACGAGTGCAAAAAATTAACATTATAAACAAATTGCATACACTATTTTTTGTAAAACAGTATTATAAGGATTTAAGGAAGCGAAATTATTTTGTTAAGTTGTAATTCGTATTTGTAGAAGATTTCAAATTCATGTTTTGACGTCATGAATGCTACCTAAGCGACAAATTTGTTTACAAATGGCAATTAGTTTGAAAGTCGCGATTCAAGCATAATGGATTTGTCTAGAGAAATTGTGGAAGAAGCTGCAAAAGTAGAAATTGCTATGATACCGAAAAAGCCTTGCAAACTTATGAGAAAGAGTACTTAAAGTTAAGGAAATTTATGGCTAAAAAAATATGCAAATTTATTATGCAAAGCTGCTGTTCTTTCGTATCTATCGGAGGCAGTTTGGTTAAGTAAGTATAATGCACATGCTAGAATAAGACGTTTGTTAATTTAATGCATGCTTCTTTAAACATTAAGTCCACAGCATATAAAGCGTCGACACTATGGTGCACTTATTCCAAATCAAAGGAAATGGTAAAGATCAAAGAGAATATTGATATTGGAACTTTTCATAAAGTAAGTTTACTTATGAAACAGGCAATGTAGGATATTAACCTGTACAGGCAATGGTATATCCCTCAAGAAGATGTAAACACACGCTTTTTACAAAAGCTGATAATGAAAATTTTTCTTTTAATGAAGGTATAATATGAGAGTGGCAATAACAGTTAAGTTTTAATTTATTAAATGGTGTATTGTATTAATAACTGGTATGATTTTCAGGTTGCTGCGCTATTTTTTGGGCATATTTGGTGCTTGTAGACGTGTTTGAATTGTACAATTTTGTGTATCAACGATGTGAAAGAAGAAGGTTCTGTTTTGATAGTAAACATTGAAGTGACCAAAAAAGTCAAGCCCGGAATATTTACTTTCGTATCCAGTGACGAATTTAATTATGTTGAAGTCTGTAAAAATACATTTCCTCAAGACCCTTACATGTTTAAACACAAAAAAGTGTTTGTTTTTTACAATCATGGCAAATGCAGCAGCAATCCAATTGTTCTAATACATTTGCGAAATATCAAAAATATTGAAAATTTTTTTAAATTACCAATGCAGAAAGTATTCTGGTCATTCGTTTAGGAGAACATCCGCGACATTTCTCGCAGATAATGGTGGTGATATCACTATAACCTAAACGTCATGGAGGATGGTAGTCTACAAGTGTAGCCGAAGTGTCTACAAGTGTAGCCGTTCATCGAAGAATCGGTGAATAACAAGATAGCTCAAATACTAACAAGATAATTGGTAAGTTGCAGAAAGCAAAGAAAAAACAAGCTTTTAGATATAAATGCATGTTCTGGAGTGTCACTGACCATATATCACAATTGTACACTTAATGTACACGTTCATAAGTATTAATTTGATGTTTTTTGTTGTTCTTTTTATGATGTTCTTGTTATAATTCCAATAAAAACAAAATATAATTTTAAAAGAGTAATAAATTAATAAATCAGTTTTTAAAAGTAAGTTTTTTCATATCGTATTTGATTTTACTGCGAAAACTGCAATCTATTTATATGGTACCATTGCTCTTCTTTAAACTCCATAACTGAAAATATATAGGAGCCGTGACTATTACGTCAGTGTGATGGCTCTATTTCGTGCAATATATGCATTTATGAACGATTTTGTTAATGAAAGGGTTGTTAATAATACTGGCATACAAAAATGTACTTTTCTTTTCGCGTGATAGATGGAAGCTGGCAAGAAAGACTATGTGGCAATTCCATATAGCTAGCGAGACCCAAGGAAAAATAGATACTAATACGGGAAAGTCTGTGCCATTCTGTAGCACCACTAGTCTACTTTAGATTTGTTCATTATTTTCAGATATAAAAGAAAGGAGTTTGGTGCTGGAACCCCAATAGGACTAAATTTACATATTTTTTTTAGTGAAAAGCATTTTAGTGTGTACTGAAGACCAGGTTTTTCAGATTAGAGCAAGGTAGAGAGAGGCGTGATAGCGCGAGGGAATATACAGTAGAATAGATAGGAGTAGGCTCTGCCATAGGGCGGAACGGAGAGAAGGAAAATAGAGATAAGGAAAAGAGAAAGAAAGGGAAAATAATGAAAGAGAAGGAAATAGAGAAAGAAAGGAAAATAGTGAAAAGATAAGGAAAATAGAGAGAGAAATAGAGAGGGGAATAGAGAGGGGAATAGAGAGGGGGACAGAGAGGGGGAATAGAGATGGGGAAATGTAGAGAGAGAGGGAAAATGAGAGAGCGGGAAAACGGTCAGAGAGTGGTTGAGAGAAACAGAGGGGAAGAAAAGACACAGAGATGGAGAAAAGAGACAGATGGAGAAAAGAGACAGAGGGAGAAAGAGACAGATAGTGAAAAAGATGGAAAAGAGAGAGAGTGGGGAAAATTAGAAAGAGAAAAATACAGAAGGAGAGGGAGAGAGAGAAAAAAGAGAGGGGGAAAGGGTGAGGAAAATAGAGGGGGAGAGGAATATTTCCTCAATTATTTCTTCTGCGGCAGCAACGCGCCTGGTACCAGATAGTCGTAGATAATTGCAGAGAAGCAAAAGCAAAATCAAAACAGATGAACAAGGATTCCTCAGTAAAGTTAAAGTTTGCACCAAATATGATCTCATTAAAAATTAAGTATCCGAAACGATCTGGTCATTTATTACATAATGAAGAACAAGAAAATTATCAAAATTCTGGAGACAACACATACGAATTATGGAATATGTAACAATATAATATTCCATTTGGCATGCTCTATCAACACACTTGCAAAATAGATGTCGGAAGACCTAAGAAAAGTAACATAAAAATAATAATAATGAAGAAGAAAAGGAAGAAGAAAGGAAGAATATTGTGAAGACGGAATAGGCCGTGTGTTCCTTTTTTTGAAGGAAAAGAAGAAATGACAGTATGCTCATGATGAGCTTCACCATGTCCAAATTTTCACGTTTCTTGGTGCAAAAATTTTCCATGATGAGAGATGGAATGGAACTTCGCAGCAGCCCAAAGTAAAGGAGGAATTGCGCATAAATATTTTGTCAGTGCGCAGAGTTCGGATTTGCCTTTAAAGATTTGCGACACAGTTTTTAAACTGTTTGTTGTACTCATGAACTATGGAGCCGAAATTTCGGAAAGTGGATCGTATAGATTGATCGGAAACATCAAATGGAATATTATAAATTAATCATCGGAGTCTCTCTTGCAGCAAATGTTGGTGTCTTTAGAAAGATCATCACTGTAGGCATGTCGAAAGATTTTAAAATTAAAGCAATTAGCTTTGGAGCAGATGATCAGTTAATCAGGCTGATACGCTTATACGTAGGTGCGTTAGCAAATACACAAGATTACAGACAAACAGCGGTACTGGTCCTTCTATGTGCAACTGTTACTAGGTAGGTTTGGGAGAAATCTTTATGGAAATGATTGCGGATAGGAGAACACGTGAGATAGAATTATGATATATCTGATACACTTTCGAAAATAAACAGTCATGATATTCTGATAGTAAAGTCGAAAAACGATTGCTACTTGGCACAACTTTACACTAGTCCGCTATAGGGTTGTGAACGTTTATTTCAACCACTTAAAAGGGACAATAAGTGATTATGCAGGTTTACGGTCGGAAATAGATGCAATATAGATTGAAAGACTCAAATTCAAATATATCTGTGTGATTTGCAGTGATATTGAAGATTGGTTCTACAACCTTCTAAATTGTTGTGCTAGCAAGCCACGGCGAGGAAAATGGATAGGAACGGGTAACTATTATTTCCTACATAAAAATCTAATGCGTTTGCTGGTCATATTTGGGGATAATGGATTTCATCACATGAATGGATTAAGAAATCGTCTAGGAAACGTTCGGGCTATTAAGTAAACGGTAATTAGCGAGCGAGAAAATAGTACTGATGGCCAGAGTAAAGAATAGAGACGAAACAAAATAAGTAAAAACATTAATAAATCAATCACTAATTTAGCTATTAATTGAAAAGTAATTATGCTATTAAGTAATAACTAGTGTATAACTAAGTAATAAGTAATAATAGTAATAACTAGTGTAAAGTGTTTATTTGTTTAAAATGTATAAATGTAACTTCTCATGAACTTACCGATTATCAAAATACAATAATAATACAATTTATTTGCAAACATATTTTCAATAAAGGTTTATTCAGAGTTATAGAGATATGTTCTTAGAAAAAATCATACTTCTTTAAAAAAACATTTGAAAAAATTTAATCTTTCTCGGGAGTTGCTTTTCGCTTGCTTTGATTGTCACAAAAATATTATAGAAGGTTTTTACTCTTGAGAAGGCCAAGTAAAGTACCGAGAAATACCGCATCGGGAAAGTACAACCCTATTCTTTGCAATATTATTTAACTTCCTTGATTTTTTATGTGGAACAGAGGACGTTTGGAGAGGACACGGTGCCAGCTTGCTGGGGTGCGAAAATTTGAAAATATTTCTATTCTAAAAGTATTGGATTATTTTCTGCGTTCTAATGTACCACAAGAAAAGCAATACCGCTCCAAAAAATAATCAAAGTAATATTTTCAACTTTGAGTACTAAATACCATTTGTTACCATTAGAAACAATTTAGAAGACTTCACTTCGGTACATGGAAATATTGCTCAAACGATGCTTGCGTATTGAATATCTTAACGAACCGACACCTTGAATTTAATATCAAACGGTGTATTATTTACAATATGCGTTTGTAGCTCAGCATTGATGTACATGCTTGCTGATATCGCCAACATTTAAATCGTGCGTTTGGACTGCGATCGTTGGCAGTGTCGAGTGACTTACACATGTTTGTTTTGTTTCTTGGCGCGTGGGGGCTTGTCTTCACTATGGAATATCACACGGCATTTCGTGTCTTTGTCCGTCATGCCGTTAGAAGTCGCATGATCGCCAGCACTGCTCGATACAGTCGCGATGACGTGACTCCTAGCGGCACGACCGAGAACGGCGCGAAATACCGTGAGATATTCCATCGTGAAGACAAGTTCCCACACGTCAAGAAATAAAAACCCAAGTACACGCTATTCTTTCTATAATTTTAAATTTAGTTGCTTTTTAAATTAATTCACGTAATATTGTAGGCTAGCGCATTTTGATTTTTGTTTTTCATTTATATAAAGATAATTTACTTTAGCTAATTTTAAAAGTTTGTTCTTTGTGTTGTGCCATAGCACACGTTTTCCCGTACTACCTCCGCGTATCCGTGCGAGAACTCTCGCATTTTGAACCCCACACACATCCTTTCTATTTCCATTCTAAGAATAGTTCTGTTAACGAAACAGGTTGTATTTGTTTAAAAATGTATAAAGGTAACTTGCAATGTACTAACACAATATCAAATAAAAATAAAGAACAATGCAAATTACGTTTAAAAGAAATTTTCAACTAAGATTTATTCAGTATTATGGAGAGTTTTCTTGAAACAATTCACAACACTTCTTTAAAGACATCTGAAGTAATTATTCAATATTTTTGACAGTTTTTAACTTATCGTGATAGTCACAAAAATATTAGCTTTTGACTTTTGAGAAAGCTACGTGTCTGAACCCGCTGACTTGAAAATTTCAATTAATCACTGCTGATAACGAAAATACTGGTAAAGGAAAAACTTAAACACAGTCTTTACTCTTCACTGTACTCCCACATCCCTCCACAATTAGGCACTTCCAGACCACGGCAAAACGTTAATTGAATGGTTCACTACACGCATAAGACACATCTTCATAGGTATCAAGCAATTATATTAATACTTCTAGTTGTTGCTGGAGAGCAAATCTGGAATTAATGATTATGCAAATGAACCTCGTCAGACTGCACAAGCCACAGTGTATACAGAAAGCGTAAATATAAGATTGAGGAATCTAAGCCTTCTAATCATGTTGTCACGAAAATGTCTTCCAGCAGTGAGGGCTGAAATGTTGAGATGGCCTTGACAGTATTGAAGCGCGGGACCGAAAATTTAATTGAATGTCGAGGAATGTCTCATCTTATAGATTACGGTGTGAAAAACGATTCCTTGATTCTTTTCTTATTTGTAAAACGCATGAACCATTGTGAAAACTTACATTCGTATGCTCCTAAATAACGTAACCGCATCAGTCTGCCGAGGGGTCAGTGTGTGAAACAAAATAAACTGAGACTTTGGCCTCAAAATTTTTGTTTTTAAGGCCCTAGCACTCTTTGTTTAGGAGTTATTTGACGAAATCTTTGGCAAGTGTTGCGGGTTGCATTTTACTTGAATATTTAGATTCGTTTTTTTAAACAAATCCTTCATTTTTTAAAAGTCGAAGTGCAATTAGTCACGTATCCGTGAAAATCTCTTTCTATAAATACCTCGTTTGTAAAGATTGGTTGTGTGTGAGAGCCGCAACGGAAAGGTATACTACTTAAATCATGCAGGAGACGATTAAATAAGTAAATCAGTGAAGAAATAAGCAAAGCATAAAATAATTTAATAGCAACTTAACGAATGCGTATCCCAGAAGTTAGCGAATTGGCGAAGGTGTGGATGATCTTCTTTATAGCTGTTAAATTTCAGATGTTGAGGAGGCCAAAGAGGAAGAAAACATATATTGAAATGTACTCGCTCTTCTCTTCAGTTTTCCCCCTCATTACTCATACTACACGGTCTCTTTTCCGCAACATTGATACAGTGAAGAGACTATCTGATGTGAATACAAGAATTCGAAAGGTTAGAATACTTTAGGATGTATGCATTGTAATGTCTAAAACGCCAGACAGTATCAGATTAGCTAATTTAAATGCAATAACTATTTATGAAATAAAAATAAATAAATACATCAATAAATACACTGCAAGAAGAAAAAATGCCACTCTGTTT